>PVKA01016193.1:0-13419 GCA_004027165.1 Ctenomys sociabilis | reverse complement strand
GTCTGCGAACACATGCATCTGCTGAACCACGATTACTGAAGCTATCGTGTGCCAAGTGCGTGAAAGCTGAAGCCACCGCACGAGGGAAATTCGACGAACCCACAGCAAGCGAGGGCGAGACCGTCGCACGTGAGCGACTCAGGGTGAGCCGCGACGAGTTCTCTGCTTGTGTGAGAAAAGCCGGGACACTGAGGCGACATGGATGCACAGAGAGGGCCTCCTGGGGCAGGAGTGCCCTGGCAGGATTTTTTTGGGTTTTTTGTTGTTGTTGTTTTTGTTTTCTGTTGTATTAGAATGATATGGTCCCTTCTCTTCCTCTTCTTCCTCCTCTTCCTTCCCCCTTGTGATTAATTTTAAAAAGAATTGGAGGACTAGAGGATGGGCACAATCCTCTTGCTCAGATTAACTGCAGAACACATGCCTAGAAAACCCCAAAACTCTCAGCATTAGAAGCAAAATCAGTGTTTGATCACACAACGCATGTGTGTGTGCATGTGCACGTGCACACACACACACACACACACACACACACACATACACTATTTGTAAATAATCGGGACTTGGAATCTAAGTTAGTTAACATACAATTTGCTATTCTGCTCTTCTTCCTCAAACCAGTTTTATACCAATTCTATATCTTTTGTTAATTTCAGGAGGGAAAGTTGGTTTTTTAATTTTTTTTAATAAACATTTGAAATTTTATTTTAAAAAAAGCCCATCACAACCTTGAACATTGTTACAGTTACAGGCCCGCTTGGTTCTCCACAATGACACTGAGCAGGCTCCCAAGGGTTCCCATTATTAAATCTTAACCATTTTTCAAAGAAGGAAAAAAAAACTCTAGGCACTCTACCATTTAATTTGTTTTAATGTTTCTTCACAAATGGTGAAAAATACTAAAATACAGACAAGGAATAATCATAATTTTGTGGCCAACATTATAAATATGGAATTATAAATTTAAAACATTTTCTGGTTTAAAAAATAAGTCTGGTGGTCAATGCAGCTCTGCGGGGTCTCTGCGCCTAGTAGGGCCGGTCTCTGCGCTCCTGACGGTGCTCACCTTTATCCATTTTTCCAGGTCCTCCACGTCCACCTCTTCTTCTTCCCATTTGTTCCATCAAAGGTCCAGGAGGGCCTCCTGGACCACCTCGTCTTCCTCCACCAAAGCCACCTCAGTCCATGCCACGGCCACCACGAAAACCACCTGTCTCCACCACGGCCACCTCTGAACATTCCACCAGGACCACCGTGGTCCATGAGGCCACCTCTTCCTCCCTGAACACCACCAGGGTCACCTCTGCCATGATCACCACCCGGGGATGGGAAGGGTGGCGGGAAGAATCCTTCAGGTTTTGGGCCTTACGCTGGTTGCATTCTGTTCTCCAGGTGAAGTTCTGGTTTCCACAACCCGGATTGGGATATTGCTAATCTCCAGCTCTATGTTGCATGTTTCTTCCTTCAGAGGGGTTTCCACAGGATCCCGGGGGCCTCTTGGAGGGAAGCCTCTCCTGTCTCCTCCTCGACCTCCCATGCAACCCATCGGTTCCCCAGGACCTCCTGGGCTACCTGGACCTCCATGGAGATGTGGTGGCATCCCTCTGCCCTCATGAGGTGGCATGCCACCTCGCATGCTGTTCATTGGAGGCTTCTTCCGAGCAAGGGAGACTTTAAGTTTGCTTCCTTGAAAATCTTCCCCATCAAACCACTCCACAGCAGCCTTGGCAGTTGGTGGATCTTCACAGGACACCGAGGCATCACCCTTGGGCTTTCCTGTTTCCTTGTCCAGGTAAATGTGGGAAAGTTGGCTTTAGTATTTTTATTTTCTCTTTACCCTTGCAGAAGTGATTTCTACCTTTGACAAACCTCATCCTAAAGTCCTTGTCATCCGCCTAGTGAGTGTCGCCTCTGACCTTTGGCTCATGCAGCATGGGTGCTTTATTCTGATGTCACTTAAAATGATACACTGTTATTGCCGTGATAGCTAGAGAACCTGACTGTATAATCAGAGAAAATAACCCTAAATAGATATTTATTTCAGAGTATTTATTTCTATCTATATTATTTAGCTCGCTTTGATTTCAACTTCACATATGTACCAGATGCACTGAGGTAATAATCTCTAATCCCGCCCTCTTCCCCATATGACAATTTAGAGTCTTTCGTTTTTTTTCTCTCCTAAAAGCAATCGCGGTCCCTAATCTGTCAGGTAACGCGGGATGATGGCCGCATCCTAATCGCAGCGCGCTGTAATACGGATCCACTGCTCCCCGAGCAAGCCGCTAATAAAATGAAAGTCAGAAATAGAAGCACTGTGACCTGAATAGGTCTGCCTGATTATTTCTCCCTGAACGGCTTTGGTTTGGATTACGATATCTAAACTCAATTAAAGTTGGTTGCTGGAGACAGCGAGGTACGCAGACCTTGGCAGGAACAAAAGAATAAACCCGCAAAAACTGTAGTCAGTTGACAATTCGAGCTGCAAATGAGATGATACACCATACATGCTTATCTGAATATAAGATCCTTAAGGTAATAAGTTGTATTCACAAAATATTTTGAGCGATTTAAAACCTCACCCCCAGAAACGCGATATCGTCATGTTTGGTGCAGCAGCGCCACCATGTGGCTCACCTGTCAGTATCATTCTGCTTGGTTCCTTACTCCTAAATCCGTGGACCTAGAATTGAAAATCTGATGATAAATACAATGCGTTTTGCTCCCTAGGATATTCTGAACTATTTATTAAAGGCAAAATGACTGTTTAATTTGTTAATGATTAAAGTAAAATTCATCAGAATTTTTAAGAAGCCTATATAACTCATTTTACTAAGGCTTTACACAAATTTTGTAAAGATGTAGTTTTGGAAACTCCACATCGAGCAGGCTGACAAAGACCACACGCAGCTCACAAAAGAAGAACTAAAAGAGAATTATAACAGGCTAAGAAGAAATGTGGAAGGGAAAACACTTGCATTCTTTCAGCAGCAGAGACTAGCTGGGAAGGTCAAGCTTTTATGTTAGTCTACTGACTGCATATTCCTACGCTGTTGCTCCAGATAATAAGGATGCAAAACTTTTTAGAAAATTTAAATTGCTACTAAAAATATGAAAAAGCACATTATGATTTTTTTACATGCTGAAAGCTTACACTAATGTTCACCTTCTAATCTTAGCAGTTTCCCCAGCACAGAGGTGCTGTATGTGTAAGAAAATGTTTACTCTATTAATTTAATTATTATATAATTTATAATGATATGAAAAATATAAGTAAGTTTAGTGCATGTTATTCAATCCAAACCAATAATTAATGTTTAATACTGGCTAGATACTGAGAAGAACAACAAGTCTATTTATTCTTCAAATGTGGAAGCTACTTCAGCAAATCTAGCTAATACCAAAAGAAATTTCCTTTTCTCTTTCCCTAGAATCCAATCTAACACTCTACTGTCTATGCGGCTGCAGCTCGACTGTCAGTGTGAAGACCTGATTTTGAAGCACTTTTTTTAAAAGGACAAGAAAATAATGCCAATAAAAACTGCAGTTAATTATTCGCTTTCTCCCCTCCACTCGGCACTGCTGCAATCTAGTTTTAGAGTACCATATCCAATCTGACAGCCAAGTAATCATTACAAAGCAATTAACAGGAATAAAACTGCAGGAAAAGGGGAAAAACTATTTCTATTATTTCTTTCTTTAAATGTGAAGCTCCTTGAAAACTGAAATTTGTTCTGATTCTGTGTATACCTAGCAATAAAATATAAATAGCCCCTGAATTAAAATTTTAATTCCACCATTTTTTGCTTTAAATCTCAGTTTATTTCAAAACTTCTTGAAGCTGTTTCATTACACTGGTCATAGGAAAGTTAGCTATCATTGTCATGAGGAAAATTAGGTCTCATCCTTTAAGTAAGTCCTTTATAGAAAATGGCTATTTTTCAGATATTGAGTTCTGTCTTGTAACTCATCCTTAACATTAATTTTTAAATACCCCAATCAGACATTGCTTCCCTAAAGAACACTGAGTATGAACTCCTTCCCTATATTCAGGGTTTTTTTAAGAAAAGAAAACTCAAGACAAGTTTGTTTTCTCCTAGGCTGCATTAGGCATAAATGAAAGACATAAAAGAAAAAAAAAGATTCCTTACATATATAGTGAGAGCATAAAACATTTCCCGCTAGAAATCAGTACAATGACAAGCCAATTTTATCTTGACAATAAAAAATAGTTATACAAGTCAGAAGCAGATAGAAAGTATCTCTAAAAATAAAACAAAAGACAGTAAAATTTAATCTAGATGGTGAAGAATCAGGCCAGTTATAATAAATTTATATTGGATTTACAGGAATTTATTTTCATAAATATACTATGTACATTGATTTGATTCCTAGCTTTATTTCTGTCAATAGAAAAATTCAAATGTATAAAGACAATGTCTAGACTTCATATTCTTAGCCATATTTGATTAATCCGTACTTTTAATGCATTTTGATAAAAGAATTGAAAAATATTTAAGCTCAAAATTAACAAAGATTTCATATTTCTATTCCAAAATCTAGCAGCAGACACTGAGTTATTTATAATTCCTAAATATAATTTCATGGTAAAAATCATGCCAAGTACATTAATAAGAAGTCAGACATACAACAGACAGAAACAGTGGAACAATGTGCTTTAGTTTTGCATCTATCTTAGTGTATGTTTACAAACTTAATAGAATATAGTGTCATATACGTTATCTAAGATTAAGTTAAAGATAACCACTACAATATACATTGAATTGATAATTTTGGACAAATTTATAATGTCCCCAAAACACATTTTATAGATTTAAAAACAATATGTAATCATTATGACATAAATGAGTCTTAGTTATTGAGTTAGTTGTTTTGGTGACAATACTATAAACGCATGTATCAAATCAACGGCTAAGGCATCACATTGGGGCTCGTGTCCATCTGGGTTCCACGCATTCTGGAGTCTGTCTAGGTGTTCAGTGCTCTTGTCAGCTCACTGGCAACCTGCTCTGTCACCCCAAATGGCCTTGTCTTTAAAATGGAATTACTGGTGTAGGGACACAGCTCAGCAGCACAGCGTGTGCAGTGCACAGAGCAAGGGTCCCAGCACCAAGATTGTGTTAATTTAAACTAAATAAATTAAATAAAATGTAAGTGTAACCTGCCTTATCTTCTGCTGCTGATCCTTTGTAAATGACAACATAGTCTAACCAGTAGGTGGCTAATGAGAATAAACACACACTCATAGGTCCAGCCCTGATGCGTTAAGGTGTGATAATGAAATTTATAGTTTAGATTCATTGCAATATAATTTATTATTCTTTTATAAATAAAACTAGTCACCCAGATACTTCCTGTATCTTCTTCTAGAAAGAGGAAGGCCACTGCCTAAGTAATAAAGGTGTTTTTAAATAACAATGAACTTCTCCATGTGAGGATTCTATGTGAAAGCAATTTTGTGTATGTATTTCATATTTACATAAATGTAATGCATGCATAGTACCTATATATTTTAATTTACAGAGAGAAATAATGAAAGTTTATTATTCAGAAAAAAGCACTTCCTTGTGAGGTATAAAAATGGGGGAAAGTGTGTGAAACCAAGAAGAGAGGTTGGAGAGGAGCTTACTGCATGAGTTACCTCTTCCAACATGGACAAATGTCCACACACCTTTTCACCACCTGTTTCAGAACTTATTTCAAGAATTTTAATTTAAAATTTTATGGGTGAACCAACTGTTTTTAAGCTAAACTTGAAAACATATTAATCACACTGTTATTTCAGTGATAAATACAACTCAGAAACAACCTTTTTATGGAAGTGTGCTTTCTCATGTTAATCGCCCAAGTATTATTTTGGGTTTTTTTTTTTTTGTTTGTTTGTTTGTTTCACATTTGAAATAGACAGTGTTAATTACACAGAACAGCAGAAAGGGTTGGTCATGATTTTTAAGTTTCTCCTGTTGATCATTACAGGTTGTGCTTCAGGTCGCTTTTGCTAGTTTTCATTTTTTCTTTCTATGTGACGAAGCAGTAAGAGCTAGATGGAGATGGGGGCTGCTGAGATAGCTCTACTGACTAAGCGCCTGTCTGGTGAGCACAAGGACCAGGGTTCCAGCTCTGGCAGCACAGGCCTCATCAGCCCCACCCCGAGGAGCACTGAACCGCCCCGAGACTGGGTATGGTGGCCCACACCTCTAATCCCAGAACTAGGGAAACTGAGACAGGAGGATCTCTACTAGTCCCAGCTGCAGAGTGAGATCCTGTACCAAATACATAAAATTTAAAAAAATAAAGTAAAATAAAACAGATGAAAATCAAGTTTAAATATGAATATTGCACCAAATTTACTGGGAAAACAAAGTTGAGAAGCTATTATTACAACAGGAGAGGAAAGAAGGGTATGGACAGATATGAAAAGAGTAGCTCTAAGAAATGAAAGTTTTAAGAGTTTAAAAACTAATATTTTTATTCAAAAGAAAACCATTAATATTAAAATATAAAAGCAAGCCAAATGATATCAAATGAAAATTGAGAGATAAGCCAGCCGAAGCCTGGTGGTTGTGTGTCTTTATCCTAACCGGAAAGGCTCAAACAGCAAATGATATTGCAGATCGTTGTCTTTAAAATAAAACATGTACCTTCCATTTTCACATTCCTTCATGTAGTATGCACTCAATCAGTTGGCATGAAATGTTCTTCCTGCTTTACCTCCCTTTTGGACCAGGAATGTATGTGCTACACCATCTTTTTATTTGAATGCAATATTTTTAAATAGAGGGTCAGAGCTGAAAGAAATTGACTTGAATTCCAGTGGAGATTTGGGGCTTAGACTTGTGAGTGATGCTGGAGCTATAAAAACTTTGGGAACTTTGGGCATGGAGTGAAGCCCTCACCATTGGGAGGTGCCTGTCAAAACCAGAATAGTACAGTTTGGACCTTCTTTGGGCTCTCGGTGCACAGTGTGCAGATGTGCAAACTAATGGAACCCTAAGAACTGGGGCACAAAATGAAGCCTAAAGTACTTGGAGACTCCATTCTTGAAAGGGAGAAATATGAAAGAAACCTGCGTAGTTTCCTTGAGATTATCAGTGTACAGCCTGAGCCTATACCCAGCAACATTCTCTTAGCTGTTTGCTCCAACGCGTGAGCAGGGAAGGACGGTGCATGTTATCCTAGCAAGCCAGGAGACTGGGGCAGAAAGACTGAAAGCCTGAGCCCAGAGTGTACACCGAGGCAAGACCCTGTCTTGAAGGAAAAATAAATTAAATTAAATGAGCCTGGAATTAACTAAGTGAGGAGGTACTGGATTTAATCCCCATCTTCACAAAAAGAAATGGCATTACATGACAGGCCGTGGGGTTCTCTGCAGTGTCTAAACTCTGTTAGGACTTTTAGCCACCAAACTTCTGAGTTAAGTAAATCCAATTTCTTTGCACATAGTCTATTGCAAGTATTTTTATACATTAAAACTGACGTGGCCAAGCCAACCAGATAGCTCAGCAGACTATAGCACCTGCTTAGGCAGAAGCAGGGTCAGGGTTCAATTCCTGGCACATCATGCTAGGACTGGAGTGCTGAGACCAAGAAGGGCGCTGAGACTGGGCGCGGTGGCGCGCGTCTGCAATCCCAGCGCTTGGGAGGCTGAAAACAGGTGGATCACTATGAGGCTGATCTGTGTAGTGAAACCCTGTAAACTCTGTACTAAAAACAGAAAAAAAAAAACCTGCCCTGGCAATTATCTGCTTCCTGCTTATTATAAAATTGTTTTCAAACACATTTTAACATCTTTGAATCCATGCTTCTTAATAACCACATTGTAAATCATCAAAAGGTAGATTTTGACTTATTTGCTCCATTACTTTGTTCTTTGAAAGCTTAACTGTCTTCCAACTTCTTAACTTTTAAGTAATCTTGAGATCATTTTAAATATCTTTATACCTAACTTATTTGAGATAATTCTTTTCCATTTATCTCTGTTTCTCCCTCTCCCCATCTGCCTTCTCCTTCTTTATAAAATTGCACAACGAATGTACAATTTTATATAGAAAAGTGAAACATACAAAGTCAGCCATCTACATTCAGTTAGGGGTAACACTAAGCACAATTTTCTTATTTTCAAATTTGAGATAGAGATACCTGATGCGCAGTGATTCTAGAACAGAAAAGGGAGTGGTGAAAATGCATCTAGCACCCTGTCCCCGGCTGGAAAGTTCTGGGGCAGTTCGTGGGCTTTCCCGGTCGAGCTGTGCCGTTGCCTGCTCTTGCAGCCCGTATCACCTAGTGCCTCACCACACACATCCCACAGGTACTTCGCGTGGAGAGGCCACCTTGAGCCCACCAAGTCACTGGGTGTGGCGCTCCCCTTCGCCCTGCCTTTCACTTTCTCCAGCTGTTATTTCTTCATCTGAAAAACAAGCATTGCTAGATGAGGTCGCAGCCAGAATATTTTCTTGCTACAACATTCTGTTTCTTAATCCCGTCTTCCAAACAAAATTTCTTTTTTTTTTCTTTGAAAATTTTTATTCTTTTTAACTACTTTTATTAATTTTATTGAGAGATAAGTAGCAATGAGACAGTTTCAAAACCGATTAGTAGGAAAGTTTCAATAATGAATACATTGCGTATTGTTGTCTTTGTAGCGGTTATTCATAGTACAAGATACAGACATGATATCCTGTCCAAAGGCTACTAGTACAAATCTTTCTTCTCATTGAATTAAGAGAAAGTAGCTGTATATCTCTCCTAACTATTTTTAATAATTTTATTGAGAAAGAAATAGCAATGCAACAGTTTCAAAACAAATTAGTAGAACAGTTTCAATAGCTAATACATTGCATATTCTTGTCTTCTTAGTGGTTTTTCATAGTACAAGATGTGGACATGATATCTTGTCCACAAACATTATTAGAACAAATCTTTCTATTCACTGAATTAAGAGAAAGTAGCTGTATATCTATCCTATTTTGAATATACAGATACAAAATGGTCCTTTTGTTTTTTTGTTTAGTTCTGTCAAAGATGGGTATTCCATTGTCATTTAAATATTGTAGGTGTGTGAATTCAGCAAAATAATCCAATATAGTTTGGCAATATATTTTTAAAACATGTCTGTGTATTTGGTACAGAGTCTTACTGTGCAACTCTGACTGATAGCAATCCTCCTGTTTTCTGCCTCCCCAGATCTGGATTTACAGGAGAGCCAACAGGTGCTTGGCTCAGTGCCCCCTGGGGCAGTGACAGTGCACCACGTGGTGCCAGCTCCACCGCTTGCCAGAGATGGTGCCCCAGCCACTGCATTTGCCTAAGCAGATGCTCTAATCCACCGAGCTATCTGGCCAGTCCTCTATTTTTTGTGTTAATACTATTCTGTACTCTGTATAAAAAATGTTCAATATGAAATCATCAAAGCTTTCATAGACAAGGGCCAGGGAGATAGCTCAGTAGAATAAGTGCTTTCCTGGCAAGCACAAGATCCTGAATTCAATCCCCAGTACCAAAAAAACAATTCACAGACAATCTCATGAACTCTAACTGACTTACCTTCCACTTGAAAAAATATGTTGCTATGAAATGAAAATTTCATACCATTTCTAACTTGGCTTTATTTGTATAAGTTACTATCATTCTCCCTTTTTGGTACAGAGTGTTATTTGAACATATTAAATGCTCAAATCTATATTAATATACTGCATCTAGATAAGGCACTTGCTTCTATACTAACTTGTCCAGGTAATAGCAAAAAGTAATTTTTAAAGTCATATTTAGTATAATTGGATGCATTCATAGCATAGATGTAAATCTCTTAAAGTTGTTATAAACCATGCAAAACTACTTCCTGTGGCAGTCTGTTGAGCACTTAAATGGAAATTGGAGAACCTGAGCTATCTATTTCAATTTGGCTAGCAATTCTACAAAGCTTAAAAATCTAAAGTGCCATAGTATGGTGAAAGCACAATCAAAATACATTCAACTTATATAAATCTATAAAAACTTTCATTATTTCAAGCATCTACTAATGTTCTTGTAAACATACACTGCTTTAACAAACTGTTTAAGCTCTATAAAGTCTGTTATTTGTGTTATTTTCAAATTATATACACACATACACAGTTCTGGTTTCTTTTTCCTTAGGTGCTGTGGATTAAGCACTGAGTAATCTCAATGAGCTTTATTATCAGCCCCTCCTTTTTTTTCTCTACTTTTGAAACAGAATTTTTTTAAATTGCTAAACTGGCCAGGTTGAAATTGAGTTTTCAGTATTCCTTCCTCAGCTTCCCAAATTCGGAGATTATAAACATAAACCAGGGTGTGTCTAGCTTCTATCCCTAACAGATGTTATGGTTTGTGTCTCATTGTCCCCCAAAGAGTCACACAGTCATGGGGAGCTTTCTGGTTTGTGATTAACTCATGATCCAGTGCTGGAGTTAAGGGTGTGAATGTCTGTCTCCCATATGTTGCATACAGGTTACCCAGTAGACAGCCTGAATGCAGCATAAGGGAGATAGATTATGGCCGCTCCTCCTCCCTTTTGCTCTTGCTGTTTTTCTGCTTTCTGCCACCATAAACTGCTGCCCTCTGCCATGTTCCAGTCTGACTTGCACCCATCTGAGTACGGACTGAAATCTCCACAAGCTGTGAGCTGACTCAACCTTTCCTTCTTTAATTTTAGTGTCAGGTACTTTTTCCCAGCAAGGAGAGAAAAGTAACTGAGACCACAGATTTATTAAGAGTATGATTTAGAAGCCTAAATATGCTTATTTGTAGTTGTTTATATTCCTCAATGAATTTCCAGATATGAGGTTTCCAGTTCCTTTGAGATTACCAGAGTCACAGGTAGCAAAGTAACTGTTTTATTAAACTTCCCCTCGCCACTGTATCTCCTACATTTTTCCTTGTTATCTCTTTTGGTTTAATTGGTATATTCCAGTTCTAACATTAATGGCCATTTCTTAGTTCTTTTACTGCATCCTTTTTGTAGTCTTTCCTTTTCTCTTTTTCTATCTTTTCATGTTATAAGTAAAGCACTAGTTAAGGCTTCAACTACTATGTATACATTAAAAATGTCCATAGTCATATACTGTATACAAGACAGGGGTATTTTAGGAATTATAAATGTACATATTCCGCTGTCCTCTGGATGTTCCTACCTAGAAACTCTTGAGTTCAAATTTGAATGAGTCATCATGTTGTCCTCTTTCTTTCTCTTTCAATTTCATTTTTCTTTTGGGAAGGCAGAGGACACTGGAAATCAAACTCACAGCCTTGTGCTTGCCAAGCAGGTGCTCTGCCACCATCCCTGGTTATACTGCTATTTTTCACCATTCAATTTTTACTCCTTTCTATTCTTTTCCACATCTATATTTCCTTCATCATAAAACACTCTCAGTTCCACATCTGGAATATATTTAAGATTCTTCCATCTTCTTCCATCCCTAGAGTACTATTTTAAGAATACCACTTATATTAGAAACATCAACTAGTTTTCTGACCTTATGACAGTCATCTTCACTAAAAATGCAAAATAATTTTACTCCCTTTCTATAATAATCACATTATCTGCCTTATTAGAGCCCAGATGTAATATGTGCACATATAGGAGTCATGGTAGTCTCAGCAAAGGAAAAAAAAACACAGAGGTAGTAGTGGTCTTCTCTACTTCTTGTTAAAGGGTTGCCAAATATTTCAGAATTAATCTTGACTCCACCCAACCAGAAGTTGTCATGTAAGAAGGAATTTTGACACTGCCAAACCATATCCTGGAAATGGAAATTAAAAATCTGGGGTCTCCAGCAACATGTATAATTTTGGCACCAAGGCTTATAGATCATCTACATTTATCTTCCACTGGTATGACTTCCCAGCGTTCCACTTAACCACTCAGGGTCGTCCGCAGTCAGGAGGTCCACATCGCTGCCTCCTAGATTTGGACCCTCCACTCATTATGCCAGCATAGTATGGATGGCAAATGGTGAGACTATTGAAGTAACATAAATAACAGATGTCCTCCAAGCAAAATTATAAAATGTTTAAAAAGGACAATCACAAAATTGATTTACTACTAGCTCTGTAAGTTTCAAGAATTACTTTAAGCACGTACTTGTGTTCTGCCCTGGTCTGGTGTACAACCCATGGTGGTGCAATTTAAGACACAATGTCGTCTAAAGCCTTAGTTCACGTGACTGTTTGAGCCTTTGAGACACAATTCACATATCCTGTAGGGTGTGCCTGTCCCTGGACAGGGAAATAAAATACCCAAATCTCTTTCATATGGAAATTAAGATTTCTATTAATAAGTAGTAAAAGGAATGGATTCATTCTTTGTACCCATAGCTGTTTCGCTGAATTCCCTTTATAACTCCCTTCGCACTTTAGTTCTTAATTTTAGTCTTTTCAACAACAAAAACTACTTTCTGACATAAATCTGATTCATCACAATGTCTTCTCCCAGAGTCCCACCTTCTATCCCTACTTGGTCTTTCATGAAATGTTCCCCAGGAGAAACATTTTCTGAATGAGATGGAACCTAAGACATTTCCACTCCTCATGATTATGTTTATTGTTACTGACTGCTACACTTTGGGAATGGATTCTTGGTTTCAAGACAGGCTGCACTGAGGAGAGATCCTGCAAGACACCTTAAAGATCCTCTTACTCAAGAACCTGAAGAGAGATTCAGACTTTTCCAGGTCCATGCTGCAACCTGGTATCAGAGCCAAATGCTCAAATGGAGCTTCAAGCTTCCTATTCCATTTTCTTACTATCCCACCATAGTGTCTTGATATTCCAACTAAAAGTATTATTGAGGCAATTCACCAGAGCAATTTTATTAACATAGTCAAGCAAGGATTTAAGACACTTAATTGGAAATTGGTTTATATTTTCTTTAACTGTCATATCGATAGCAACCACTAGGTCTTCACTGACACCTCAGTGGTCCAATACAGTCTAATCCAGTATGTGTGAGGACCTGGACTTGATCCTCAACATGCAAATAAATAAATAATAGTATTACTCAGCTATTAAGAATGATAAGTTTGAAGCATTTATACTGAAGTGGATGCCACTTGAACATATACTCATAAGTGAAGTAAACCAGACACACATGTGTAAATATCGTATAGTCTCCCTAGTATAACAAGTGAAAAGCAGAAATACAAAAGGAAATGTACAACAAGTAAAATCAATTGAGTCAAATAAGTCAAAGTGAATGGCATATGCTGCAGGATACTAATCAGCTTTTCTTCTGGATGGTTAACAACCTAAGATCCCAAGTCAGAGTTGGAGAAATAGAAGAGCCACAAGGCCAGCCAACATTTTGGACCTAGCCTTTCAAGGTCAGCGAAGACTCAGGACATAGGAGAACCTGTACTGCAATATCATGAGACTCAGGTGAGCTCC
>PVKA01016192.1:0-48447 GCA_004027165.1 Ctenomys sociabilis | reverse complement strand
CCCCTCTCCTTTCCTCCCTCTCCTCCTCTTCCCTCCCACTCCCTTCCCCTGCCCTCCCCTCCCTCACACAGTCTGAACAGTGTCTCACTGTGTACATAAATCACAGTCTGTGCATCCCTTCATCTTCACTGGACCCCCTGTGGAACTCCGCTTCCTGGTTATGAGGAACAGGCCGTGAACATGGATGTGGCCTCAATATTCAGCATTTATTTCCTCAAATGTGCTGAGGGGAAGAGCTGGGTTCTGAAGTAGACCAAGTTTTCATTTTCTGGGTTGACTCCACCCCACTCAATTGACATTGCCCCAGTGGTGCCCATGAATGCCACTTGCTCTGCCTCCTCCCCAGTACTTTTGTTGTTTTTTCTTTCCCTTTTTGATGATATTTTTGTGACTCCTGAGATGCTATTTCACATAGTTTCAATCTACATTCTCTTGCAACATTGCTATCTTTTCACATATTTAGCCATTTGTGCTTCTTCTGAGAAGTATCCAGATAACTGGCCCATTTTCATTTAATTCTTTGGCTTTTTGTCAGACTTCTGAGCTTCCTCAGACCCTGAGCTCCTGGTGGATGAAGGGCTTGGTGTACTCTGTCCCATTCTGTAGCAATCACTTCACTCTGCTCACACACCTCTGGCCATGGAGAAGATTCTTCAACTGTAGTCAGATCCAGGAGACCATCAGCTACACGGGTGTCTTACTGTGTGTCCCCACAGCTGTGTCCTTATCTGTAGGCCTTTGATCCACACTCAGCTGATTCTCATAGAGAGCGAGAAGCTGAAGTCGGGTCTCCCCCTCTTGCTATGTGATCCTGGGTCTCCAGCATCGTCCATTGGCTGTGTGCACTGTAGACATCATAGCTGAGGTCAGCTGGCCCGGCGTGCATAGACTCACACCAGTCACCTCTGTGCTGATGCCCCAGTCTCCACTTTGGTTTCTTTTTTAAAAAAAATTTCTTTTATTTATTTATTTGGTACAGGATCTCACTAGGCAGCTTGGACTCATGGTGATCCTCCTGTCTCAGCCTTGTCTCAGCCTCCCAGCGCTGGGATTACAGGTGTGTCCCCCCATGCCCAGTTTCAGTGGTCATGCGGTGTGTGTTAGTGGTCTAACAGTGGCCTGCAGGGCAGGCGCCTAGACCAGGGCAATCTCCACACCCACTCTGCATTGGCTTTGCTGCTTGGTGACAACCACGCCACAGAAAGCCTTGGACACAGATGCTGTGGTACCTGGAGCTCTGGCTTCTGCTCAAGATTCCTTTGGCTATTTCAGTCTGCTGTGCTAATGCTCTAGTTTAGGCTTGCTTGAGTTCTATGAAGACTGAAGTTGGAATCTGATAAGGACTAAGTTGAATCTGTAAACTGCAGTGAGCAGTATGGAAACTTTTATATAAATTCTTCCAATCCATGAACATGAAAAGTCTGTTTTTGTGTCTTTTCATCAGTGTTTCATAATTGCCACTGTAGAGGTCTTTCACTTCTTGGTTAAGTTTATCACTAAGTATGCTGTTCTTCTGTAGCTACTGTGGATGGAATTACTTTTAGAATCTCTTTCTCAGCAAGTCCATTAGTCATGTATAGAAAAGCTATGCATGGCTGGATTTTTATTGGCTCTTACCATTTTGCTGAATTCACTTATCAGTCTCTAGGCCTTCTGTGTGTAGTCTTGTCAGTACACACAGGAAAATGCGACCTCGGCCCCTCCTAACCATTTGCCTTCCATCCATCCTATTGGCTTCATTGCTCTAGCTGGAATTTCAGTACTAGATTAGATATGAATAGTGAAATGATTATCCTCTTCTGGATCTTAAAGAAATGGCTAAGCATGGTGGTATATGGATGTAATCCCAGCACTCTGGGGGGCAGAGGCAGGAGGACTGAGAGCAGAAGCCCAGCCTAGAAAACTTGGCAAGACCCTGTCTCAGGAAGGCCCTCAGTTTCAGCCCCCAGTGCTGGGTAGGAAGGGAAGGCGAGGCGAGGGGAGGGCGATGCTGATCCACAGTCTGAGTTTCTGCTGCATCCTAGTCTAGCTTTGCTGTCAGGCAATGCTGGCCTTGCCTGAGCTGGGCCAGGTTCCTCCCTTCCCAGTTCTTGAAATAGTTGGTAGTGAGGTGGCATCCATTCTTCCAATTTGGTAGATTTTGACAGCGAATCCACCCGGTCCTAGGTTTTTCTTTCCTGGGAGAATTTTCATTACTGATTAAATATGGTTGCTAGTTATCAGTCTGTTCACATTTTCTATGTCTTTGTGGTTTAATTTGGATGGGTTGTTTGTCTAGAAATGTACCCATTTCTTCTAGGTTTTCCAGCTCATTGGCTTACCATTATCCCAGTGATGATTCATGTTATGGTTGAATCAATTGTAATAGCTCATTTTTCATCTCTAAATTTTGATTTTTGAGGTCAGTTTTCTTAGCTTGGTTAGACTAGGTAAAGATTTTCCCATTTTGGTTTTCTTTTCAGAAAACCATCACTTTATTTCATTGATCCTTGGGATATCTTTTAGTCTCTATTTTCTTATTTCTATTTTGATCTTTGTTATCTATACTTGTACTAATTTGGGACCTGGGTTTACTGTAGGTATTTAATTGCCATAACTTTCCCTCTTAGTACTTTTCAGTTGCATTCCACAAAATTTTGGCATGTTTTCAAGATATTTTAGATTTTCCTTTATAGTTTTAATGGCCCTCTGTTTGTTTAATAGCATGTTTTCTAATTTCCCAATTTTGTATAATTTCTAAAATTTATTCCATTCATAATTTCAATTTGATTCTTCCAGGTTTATTCTGTTGTGGTGAATACCATTCATAAAATGAACTGATTAGGTCCTATTTTCTGCCTTCGCCTATGACCCGCACCCATGAGGGTGCAGCTCTGGGCACAGTGAGGCGGATGTGTTTTCTGCAGCCACTAGATGGGTCGTTTTGCGAGCGTCTCTTGGGCCGCTTGGTCTGGAAGGTAGTTCATTTGTGATGTTTTCTGGTTGACTTACTTGTATGAATGGTCTGTCCTTGGATGAAAGTGGAGGGTTGGAATCCCCGAATATTATCATATCATAGCCCATCTCTCCCTTTAGAGTAATATTTGTTTATAAAAGTCATGTGCAAGTAGTAGGTCCACATGTGCTGGCAAGCATTAGAGCTTGAGTTGATCCTGCAGCCATTATGCAGAGACCTTTTGTCTCTTTTTAAAGTTTGTATCCTCATATCTGTTGTATTGGTATGATAATCTGGCATAGGCGCAGGCTCTCCCATCTGCTCTGGAAGGGCACTCAGACGCGGCTCTATTGGTGGAGCAGGGCTCTGCAGGCAGCAAGTCATGGATCCTGCTGTTCTCTCCATTCGGCCAGTTTATACCTTTTAATCAGACACCTTCATTCCTCTGTTTGATGTCTCCTTGATGTGCAGGAAGGACCATTACATCTTTCGTGCCCTTCTATTTCCCTTGACTCTCCTTTGCTCTTTCTTCCTTTTCTTGCTGTCCTTGTGTTGGGGAAGCTTTTCTGTACCCACAGACCATTTTCTCTTTCTTCTCTCGTGCTCACCCGCTAGCGAGCTCGCCACTTGGCATGTCTTCGCAGGACAACTGCCTTCTCCCCTCTCACGCGGCCTCCACTATGTGAGGCCATTCTGCATAGAAGAGCAAGCGGCTTTTCTAGAAGCGAGTCGAACCAGGTCACTTCGCTCTTCCACACAGTGTCTGAATCCTTGTGATCTCAGTCAGAGCCCGGGCCCTCCAGGGGGGTCGAGCAGGCTTCCCCATCTTCGTGTTCATCTCATTTCTTCTCAGACTCCTCTGCTGTCCCTGTCCCTGTACCACGCCCACGTCATAAAAACATTTGCTGCCTCATCTCAACATGCACCACCATCCCATAATATACTTAACTTCCTGCCTGAGAGAGAAATTTTCTTTATTTTTGTTCACTGAATATAACTGTTATCTGACCCATAGTGACAAATATTCACTGAAGTAGTGAATGAAGTCAAATGGATGATGATGTCACTGGTCCCTTGTGGTGTTTTTATTTGTTCCCAACCAAGTACATTTTCATGAAAACGCTATATCAGAAAGTTACCATGACTGAGCCAGGGAGATAGCTCAGTGGGCTAAGCGCCTGCCTGGCAAGCACCAGTCCCTGGTACTGCATGCCATGCTGGCCCTGGAGCTCCGGGCATGCTGTACCAGCCCCAAAACCAGGCATGGTGGTACACATCTGTAATCATATCTCTGGGGACCCTGAGACAGGAGGATCACTATGAGTCTGAACTGCAGACTTTTAAATATTCTTTTTAAAAATAAACAATAATTTTTTTTAAAGAAAAGAAAATTACCGTGACTATTTATACATTGGCCATACCCAAATGTTTCTTTTACATAGACAAATAGACTTAAAAGCAGCGCTGGATGCTTGTTGAGACTGGTGCGGCCACAGTCACCCCATGCTGAGGCTCCATCTGTCCGCAGGTCCTGGAGCTGCAGAGCCCGCCGCGGGCCAGCGTGGTAGTGAAGGACTGTGTCCGTGCCTGCCTGGACGCCACGTACAAGTACATCTTCGACAACTGCCACGAGCTCTATCTCCAGCTCACAGACCCGGTAAGAAAGGTGTGTGCTTTCCGACCACTGCGTTTGTGTTCCTGATGTTTGCCTCCATAAATCAACAACGACACCAAACGGGAACTCTGCTCGCTCATGTCCTCGTTAGCTGCCGGCTTGAGGATTTCCATACCGTTTCTTCGCGTTCGAGCATCCCTTTCGCACACGTGACCCCGTGCAGTTCAGCTCTGTGCCGTCGTTCTCAGTACTGACTTGTGTGCAGCAAAGGCCAGAATTACTGGGCACCAGTGTGGTGTCAGGAATCGGCTGGGTGAGAAGCAGGATTTCCCGGGTCATGCGGCGGGGAGCAACCGGCCGCTGGCTCCTTCCGGCGATGCCTCCTGAGCTCGGTGCACCCCTTCCCATTTTACCTCACAAACAAGACGGAAGGGTACTTTTCTATGGAGCAAGATAATTAAATTGTTGTAATGTACATTTTTAGTGAAAAATAGTTCAGAAATACAAAAAAAAAAAAAAAAGTGAGTCACACACTCGCTTCCCCCCAGATAAGGGAGCATCAGCAGGACCATGTTCAGCTTCTCAGCACTGCCCGGAGGGTCCCCGGTGGACGTGCACTAGTGCCGCGCCGCGTGTGCTGTCCAGGTGTCGCCTGCTCTTTGCAGAGATAAACAGGCCATTGTGCTAGAGGGCGGCAGCCTTGCAGACCTGCCCCTGGACTCATGTCTTTCTGCCTGTGAATTACCTATGGGTTTCTTCTTTAGATTTTGAAGAAATGCAGTCATATTTTGTCATATTTTTCAGTTTTAGTCCTATTAGTGTGTCTACAGTACACAGTGACTGCTTTCTTCCAGAGGCGCAGTTCCCCTGCAGAGCACCCTGGACGGCCCGCCCCTTCCCGCCCCATGGCTTGGTCCCCGCCCTTCGGCCAAGGCTCCACGTGCCAGCCCGCTACCTTGCTCTTCATTTGCATGCGAGTGTCTTGTGTGAGAGACCAGGAGAGCCACAAGCTGTGCGTCTGCTTTGTTTATGCCACTTAGTGGGACGAGCTCAGGGAGCCTCTGTGTCCCAACTGATGACTCAAGTTTGTCCTCCTCCTTGGAAGATCAACAGTCCATTGAGTAATAATCACCTGCTAGTACTTTGCTGACTTTGCTCTGGGACTGCTTGAATTTGGCTTCATTTGCAGGAAATTATAAAACACGTCTGTGTGCCACCCTGTGTGGGCTGTGAGGCCCTGTGCGTCACTGTCCTACTGATGCATGCCTTTCTTTCTGCACTGGGTTTTAGGTGCACACTCTGAGATGCACCTTGCCACTGCTTCTGCCCACTGGTGTTTGGGGCTGACTCCAGGCCACCCAGCACCCATTTCCTTCCACCCCTGCACACATGCCACTGCATGTTGCCCACAGAAGCTTCTGGTCACATGGGCGAGGCCAATACAGAGACAGCACTGGGTGACAGCACTGAAGCAGCTGCGTTGTGGGCCAGTGCCCCTTTCTGGGACCGCTGATTTCCTTGCATAACAGAAGAAAAACAAATAGTGCTGGCCACTAGGGTGGTATGAAGAGGACAAAGCACAGCTATGAGCCTGTTGCCATGCTTATCAGCTGAGCACTCCCAGCCCAAGAGCCTGGTGCTCTGGGCTCCTGGCATTGAAGTGGCTATGGCTTTGCCACTGGCATCCTTTCTTGTGGCTTCCTGTTGTCTTTATTCTCTGAAGAATATTCTACAGTTTCAACATCCTTGCCTTTTTTTTACCTAAAGGATGAAGTCCAAACTTCTTCTTATATATAGCCGAGAGGCTGCAGTGGTAGGTGAGGGGCAGAGGTCACTGGACAGAAATAGTATATTTAAGGTCACCTCCAGGGTCCGGGGCTCTGCAAAGCTCATCTAATAGGCTGGTGCTGAGGGCAGCCAGGCGAGCAGACCCAGCCAGGCAAAGCAGAGGAGGAAGCCCTGTGCAGCTCAGAGTGTGACTGAAATACCAAGGAAGAGAGGCTTAGGCCGCTAGACAGGGCGAGGCCCTGCTACAATTGAGTGACCTGAAGACTAACGCAGGGGCTCGGAGCTGAGGTCCAGTTACCCAGGGGGCTCAGAGCAGTCTGAGCAGGGTTGGCCAGGAGAGAATCTCTATCACCCTGGCCTATTAGTTCACAGCGAGGGTGGGAAGCAATGGCCAAAGCAAACTGGTTCCCTAACTGGGTGTCTTTTGGCACAAGCATAGTGGTGAGTAAGTCAATTAAACAGGTGCTTGCTTGTTGTGTACCAGGAATTGAACTCAGGATCTCGTGCTTGCCAGGCAGGCACTGTGCCCCTGAGCTATATATCCCAGCCCTAACCAGCTTATTTCTATAAGAAAAATTTATAGGCATTGCCTGTAAAGCAAGCACTTCTTTGCCATGTATACCATGCATGACAAAATGTAAATAAATTGTGACATAGCTCTATAAATCAAATGTAGATTAATATATTCTAACTTGCTTTCAAAGGTAGATATTTACAGACTTCATGCTGAATAATTTTCTTTCCAGGTAGATATATACAGAATCTTGTCCATGGAGAGTGCTTGGAGCTAAGCTCTATTTATAAGACTTCACAGGCAGAGCTGTCACTTGTATCTCTAGGGCAGGGGCCTCAGGGACTGAGCAACAGGGTGCACCAGTTCTCCACATCCCCTCTGAGTCCATGGAGGAGTACCCCCGAGACCAAGCATCACTTCCCTCTGTGGACAGCCACTCCCTTCTCTTGCTAGCTCCTTACTGTGTGCTTCATGTCATACATCTGACCTGTCTCCAGATTCTGGTGGTTTTTGCCTACAAAATCAGCACCTCCATTTTAGGTGCATGTACAGCCCACCATGTCTCCAGCTCCCCACTTCTCCCCACTGCTCACTGCAGTCATGAGGTCTCTTTGTGGCTGTCCATGCTTTCACCCCAGCCCTCAGGTATGTCCCCAGCAGAGCAGCTGGAATCAGCCTTCCAGTCATAAGTCTCAGGGTGACCCACCTGCCTCACGTTCATGTGCGATGTGGCCCCCAAGCCCCAGTGGCCAGGCTTCTGTCCCCTGCACACCATGCTGGCCACACCCTCTGTGGAGGCCTCCCTCCAGCCCACAGCACAGCGTCATGGACAGGCTGCCCCATGCCACAGTAGTAGCCTTGCCTCAGCTGATGTCCAGTGCAGCTCAAAATAGAGCTGCCGGCTGATAGCAAGTGAATAGACATGGATTCACCTTGGAGGACACAAAAGCATCTCGAGATGTGTGTGGAAATGAGAAGAAAGGTGTGCTTATCCTCAGCAGGCTGTGCTGCCCTAGGGTGTGCGGTGGGTCCTGGCAGTGAGAACTGGGCAAGAGTGGGGGCCACTTGTGGAGCCCTGGCCTGCGATGTCCTCCTACTCTCGGCTCTGCAGTGACAGCAAGGGCACAGGTCCATGATAGACAGCTGCTGCTGGAGAAAGTCTCCTTGAGAGCAGCAGTCTTTGGGTATTTTTAAGAAATTATTCCTTACTGCATGAAGCCACTGACAGTAGAGATTTTTCTGTCACCACAGTATAAATTGGATTATTTTGACTAACTCACCTTCAAATATAGTCCCATCTATCATATAAACTATTTAAGCTGGAGTTGTTTGAGATGTACACCCAGCTCCTCCCTGTGGTCAGAAGGCCCTGTGCAGCCAAGCCCTGGCTGCCCTCCCTCCCGGTCCCCATCCAGCGGTGTCTGCTGCAGCGCTCTGTGCTCTGTGATGTCACTGCTGCAGTGCATCCCCCCTCCGCAGCACACCGTGCCCCTGGGGTAGCACCCACCCAGGCCTACATGACCTTTCCCAACTGGCTCAGGGGCTTCTGCTCCCTCTCCACATGTCTCCAGCAGTGTGTGATGTGCTGCTCATTAAGCCTATCCAAGGGTATCTCTCTCACCTATTTTTTTCACTAAGCCATGAGTTTCATCTTTGATTTTCCCCTGCATGGGGGGGTACCTAACTCAGAATAGGGTGAGCAGTGGACTGATTATCTAATAAGAGAGGGGCTAGTGAGATAGCTCAGCAGACTAAGCACCTGCTGAAGCAGGCACAGTGAGCGGGGTTCAATCTCTGGCACCACATGCCACATAGGCCCTACCCCCAACATGCTGAGCTGGCCACTGAGACCATGCATGGTGGCGCACACCTGTAATCCCAGCACTGGGAGGCTGAGACAGGAGGATCACTCCAAGTCCAAGCTGTGTAGTGAGATCTTATGCCAAATACATTAAAATAAATAAATCTATAAGACAAACTATAAAGACAGCATCACCTCGATTGGTTATGAATGGTCTCCTTCAAAGATGTGATTTAAAGGCCTACGGTCAAGGACGTGTTCTCCAGCGCTGCAGCCCCTGAGCTCAGCCCACTCTGCCGCTCAGCATTGTGGCCTTAGATGGTGCACTTAGCTCTCTTCGCTTCAGTCATCATCAAGGCAGAGTTTCCACTTCTGTGTTGTCTGAGTGCCCTCTGGATGGCACCATTCCTAGAGCCAGAACTCAAGACGTGCAAGGCCACTAGACACAGCACAGTTCTGATCACTGAAATGCAGAAATGTGCATTCTCTCCCCAAAGGAATGATGAAGAGCCATCTAAGAGTACAATCCTTAGAATAAAGAGACTTATTTTTGTAGAAAAATCAAAATAGTTGCAGTTGCAAAAGGGAAGAACACAGACATGGGCCTCCACCTTTGATCAGTGATGTTCACCTGGCCTGAACCACCTGACTCCATGTTTGTTGTTCAATGTAGCCTAACCCAGAACCCAGGCAAGCCTGCGTAGACAGAAAGGCTGGTCTCCTACACCAAGATTCATGGGAGATCAGTCTATAACCAGGTGAGAGATTCACTCAGCAGACGTTACACAAGACTGTCTATTCCAGGCCCAGGAGTAGGTGCTGTGGTTATCTTGAGGACAAAATGATATTTTCTTGTCTTTTTTATGTATTTGGAACAGGATCTCACTATGCAGCTTAGATTCACAGTGATCCTCCTGCTTTTAGCCCCCCTAGTGCTGGGATTACAGGCATGCACCACCACACAGTCTCGGTGGCCAGCTCAGCATGCCTGGAGGCGGGGCCAGCACAGCATGTGGTGCAGGGAATCTAACCCTGGTCCCTGCCCTTGCCTAAGCAGGTGCCGAGCTATCTTGCTGGCCCTAAAATTATAATTAATATTTAAAAAGAAACAAAAATTTCAAACAGACTTAAAAATGTTTTACCTTATCCTTTTCTGGAATACTATCTCTCTAATCTAGAAATGGAAAATCTGTAATCCAATGGCTACTTCAGGCACGTGGGGGACTGGTAGGAGAAACAAGTTGTGTAATAAAAACTTGGATTGTCACCAATTCAGAACATACAGACCTTACTAAGGTCAAAGTAAAAAGAGCCTCTAGGGGGAGAGCGGGATAGGTGAGACTATCGTCTAAAATACATTTTAAAGGAATGTTCCTTAGTTAATCCCACAGCCACACTCAGATCCCCAGGAGGAAGTTAATAAAAGAACTTTTTTCTATAGACCAAAGAAGGCTTTTCAGTTAATTTCTGTGTTCCTAAGCCCTATCCTGACTTAGGAAATTCATTATGCAGAGATAAAATAATTCTCTTTGCTATATCATTGGCATATCACTATAGTAGCTTTAAATAGTTCATTAAAGTTTAAGTAGTGCATTGAATGACTGCCTAAGCAAATTGTATTAAGATATGTCTTACCCAAAAGACACCTACATCTTTACTTTTGAAGCACATCCAGTTCTGGCCATTAGACTAACAGCAGACCTCTGAGCAGACACCCTACAGGCCAGAAAAGAATGACACACTCTATGTCCTAAAAGAAAATAACTACAAAGAACCCTCTCCCGAGCAAGTTTGCCCTTAAGATAATACAGAAAAGGGGCCAGCCAGATAGCTCAATGGGCTAAAGCACCTCTTAGGCAGAGCATGGTGGCTGGGGTTCGATTCCTGGCATACTGTGCTGGCCTTGTCCCCAGGTGTGCTGAGATGGCAATTGAGACTGCATGTGTTGGCACACACCTATAATCACAGCTCTTGGGCTGGGGAGATAGCTCAATAGAATAAGTGCCTGCCTGGCAAGCATAGGGTCCTGAGTTCAGCCCCTGTGCCACAAAAAAAAAAAAAAATCACAGTTCTTGGGCAGCTGAACAGAGGTGGGTCACTAGGAGTCCAATCTGTATAGTGAGACCTTATAGACGCTGTACTAAATACAAAAAAGATATTACAGAAAAATGAAATCTGGTTAGGACAAGCAAGAACTGAGAGGATTCATGACCACCAGACTAGTCTTAAGAAGCACTTAAAGAATTCTTATGTCTAGAAGTGAAAGAAATATAGCTGCCAACATAATAGCATAGGGAAGCATAAATCCCACAAGAAGAGGAAATACACAAAGGAGAAAAAGAAAAGCACCAGGCATTATCAATATAGGCAAGCCTTAAACCAAAGATGAGCAAGAGAGGAAGCACAGAGCAAGGAATGATGAAAACTAGAATCAAATTAATAAATGAATAAGTCCTGTATTGATGATAACCTGAAATGTAAATGAGCTAAATTCTCCAAATTAAAAATGATGAATAAAAAAAGATCCAGTAATATTTTGCCTGCAAGGAACCTACCTCACAAGAAAGATACCCAAAGACTGAAAAATGGGAGGATGGAAAATGATTTTTCAATCAAAAGAAATTCACAGGTAAGTAGGCATGACTCAACTTAATTTGCACCAAATAGACTTTGAGATTAAAGCTATAAGAAAAGACAAAGTCACTATGCAATGATGAAGGAATCAGTTCAACAAGCACAGGCAATGACCATAAACTTGTATGCACTTATGTTGGTATACCAGATTTTACAAAACAAACGCTATCACATCTGGAAGGGCAGATAATCTCCAGTAAAATAACTGTGGGATTCTTCAACAACCCACTTTCATCACTGAACAGATAAGGCATAGAATAAATCAGCAATAAAACATCATGAGTAAACTGTGCCATACATCAAATGCACTTAAAATTTATAAAACATTCTATTCTTTTTAATGTATTTAGTACAGGATCTATAGGGTCTCACTACACAGATCAGACTCATAATTATCCTCCTGTTTTCAGCCTCCCAGTGCTGGGATTACAGGCGGGCATGCCATCACCCCCAGTCTCAATCGCCATCTCAGTGCACCCTGGGTGTGGGGCCTGCGTGGTATAAAACATTCTAACCAGTAGCTAGAGAACACACATTCTTTCTGTTGGTGCATGAGTATTCCTCTAAAATATGTCACATACTAGTTTTAACAAATTCAAAACATTAAAATTATATCCTGTATCTTTTCTGATTTGAACAAATAAAACTAGAAGTCAGCAAAGTAAGAAATCTTAGAAATTGTACCAATACATGAAAGCTGAAAAATACATTTTTGGATAAAAGTTAGGTTATTGATGAAATCAAAAGGAAAATTTTAGAGGTTCTCCAAACAAATGGAGATGGAGACATACAGGTGTCAAAAACAAAAATAGTACTCATGGAGAAGCACATACTAGTAAGTGCCTGGACCCTCAAACTAGAAAGATTCTGGGCCAGAGAGATAGCTCAGCAACATACATACCTGCCTGGCAAGCACAAGGTCCTGAGATTAATACCCAATATAAGAGAGAGAGAGAGAGAGAGAGAGAGAGAGAGAGAGAGAGAGAGAGAGAGAGAGATCCCAAATAACTTAAGAGCTTAGAAAAGCCACAGTAAACCAGGCCCTAAATTACTAAAAGGAAATTAGAGATATCAGTGCAGAAATATATGAAATAAAGACTGAAAAAAATTCAAATGATCAATAAAACCGTAAGCTGGATTTTTGAAAAGGTAAAATCAGCAAACCTAACTACACTAGCAAAAAAAAAAAAAAAGATGACACAAATAAATGAAATTAAAGGTGAAAAATAGATATTACAGCTGGAAACTATATTACTACAAAAATTGTATTAGTAAACATTGCTTTGACAATTACATGTGGGAATCTGGAAAACCTAGAAGAAATTATAGCTGTCTGGGCGTGTAATCATACATCAGTGCCCAGGGAACTGGCCAATAAGTAATGAGCTTGGCACTGAAGAGTCACTCCACCAAACAAGAACACCTGGGGTGGGGTGTTTTTGCTGCTGAATTTCATCAAACTGTTAAAGAAAATTTAACACCAACTCTCAGATTATCCCAGAATCTTCCAAACTCATTCTCCTAGACTTTAATGATCCAGTTACCAAAACCAGAAATAAATATGACAAAAAATAGAAAACTATAGGAATATATCCTTGATGAACATAGATGCAAAAATTCTCAACTATGAACTGGCAAATTGAATTCAATAACACAGGAAAAAGATCACTTCCCATGATCAAGTCAATTTCATCCCAGGGATGCAAGGATGGTTCAATATATGTACGCCAATAAATGTAAATTATCTTTTTAAATTGACCAAAGAATGGAGGATAGCATCTCATCATCTTTTTGGGGTGGAACCAGGGACTGAACTCAGACCTTTGCTCTTGCCAGGCAAGTGCTTATTCTACTGAGCCATCTCCCCAGCCCTCATCATCTTAATAGACACTAAAAAGCATTTGAAAAAGTTCACCATCCCTCAGAATAAGAGCTCTGAACAAGTTAGGTAGAGAAGAATGTACTTTGAAACATTAAAGGTCCCATAAGAGAAACCACAGACCATGCCACTGACTGGAGGGAAACGTGGGCTGCCAAGCATTTCCTCCAAGAGAACAGGCAGGGCAAGGAAGGGGCCTTCACGTCGCCGTTTGTTCCCAGTAACACCAACAGCTTTAGGCACCGCAACTAAGCAAGAGGAAGACAAGGGAGGACGTCAAGTTGTCCCTATTCACAGATGGCAAGATTCTATGAAGAGAGTAAGAACTAGGAACAGCCAGGTGAGTTCAGCGAAGCAGAGGACACAAAATAACAGACACTATTCAATAGCTTTTTTATATATTAAAATTTTGATAAGGAACAATTCATTTACAACAACTGCAGAAGTCAATAAAAGTCCCTGGGAATGAACTTAACCAAGGAAGTGGAAGACCTCTGCAATGAAGATTACAAAGCACTGTGAAAGAAATACTGAAAATGGTTCTAGGAGCTAGAGAAACCTCTCGTGTTCATGGTTGAGAAGAATTAGCATTGTTAAAATAGTGCTGTTACTCAAAGCAATGCACTGCAATCCCATCAAAAGACAAACTGCCTTCTTCACAGACCTAGAATAAACAACCGTAAAATAATTGTGCATGCACACACTCTCTGAATAGCTAGAGCAGTCTTAACCAAAAAGAACAAAGCTATTTGAAATCATACTTAATTTCAAAGTAACTGGTCCATAGAAACAGAGCAAGCAGTGGTACAAAAGCAGACACAGACCAGTGAGACAGAGCTGGGTCACAGAAGTCCCCTGAGCATCCAGGGACCCCCCCTGAGACCCAGCAGGTCTATGACAGTCTGCCCAGCACACCCTAGAGAGAGGACGGTACTTCATGGTCGAGTGAAGAAGACTGAAACCCCATCCCTGCGTCCAGCCCTGAGCGGCACCAACATGAGAGAGAACACTGAGGACTTGAACCTCTAAACCAGGAGGAAACATCAGAGAAGACACTGGTACAGGTGATTACTTGGTAGATAAAGCCCAAACATGCAGGAATCAAAATCAAAATATCTCACAGGACCTATAAATAAAGACAGTTAATACTTATTAATTATAATTGTAAAAGACCTGGCTTTTGAGAACCATCTGTATATGCCAGAGTTTACATATTATCATTAAATACCAGCAAAGTAGGAATAGAACCTTTTAAATTTGGGGTGTGGTGGCATCATTTTGAAAAGCACGTCTCTCAGTAAGATTCAGCAATTGAAATCAAAATCCATTCACTTGAGGGTCACAAATTCAAGCCCAGCCTCGGCAACTTAGCAACTCAGTGAGACCCTTTCTCCAACTTAAAAAGGACTTAGAGATGCATCTTCATGTAAAGGATCTGAGTTCAGCCCTCGATCCTAAAAGAACCTCATTCAAGAGGAACAATGGCTCTTTTCACCAGAGACCATGTTGCACATGGTACTGGAGAAAAAACAGGTTGTTCATATACACTGTTATGAAAATTGTCTTCATGGGAGAGGAAAGCCCTGTGTGGGTCATTCCCAGATGCCGTGTGCAAAATATGACCTTAAAGGACTATGGAGCCAAGTGTGAAGGACAGTTACGAAGGTGGCGCAGGAAGACATACTCCTGGCGCTCGGTAGGAAACACTTCTGAAAAGTCTCCAGGGATAAATCTAAAATAAAAACTTGATTAACTCAATTATATTCCAATTGGGAATTTCTTACAAATATATACTGTGACAAAGATAAAGATGACACACTGTCAAGTGCTGACTGGCACTGCGGAGGCCAGCACATCAGTGAAAAGATGGCAGCAGTTCTATTTGGAATAAGCACATGGAAGGGACAGGCAGCCCACCAAGGACACTACTCTGCAGGGCAGCCAGCCTGTGAGAAGATTCTTGGACTCATTATCTATGTCTCTCTGTATCTCCATG
This sequence comes from Ctenomys sociabilis, assembly GCA_004027165.1. Classification (NCBI taxonomy): domain Eukaryota; kingdom Metazoa; phylum Chordata; class Mammalia; order Rodentia; family Ctenomyidae; genus Ctenomys; species Ctenomys sociabilis. Next base: position 33,285 of record PVKA01016192.1, on the reverse strand, counting down.
TATAATCCTGAGCTATTGTTGTGCATCCCCAAAGGCTGCAGCAGCCAGCACCCTGGATGATGCTGTTTTGCATGGGTGCTGGGACTTCAGAGCCAGCCGTCTCTCTGCTCTGCAGCTAGAGGGATCCTCCCCATTTCCTAAGTGCACCATTACTGGAACAAGCGTGACAGCAAGAAGTTCAAAGCAACACAGGTGCCCTCCCTGGAGGATGAGTGAGGCACACGTGGTGACCTGTGCTCGGCGGGCCTGGCAGAAGGGCCCAGCCCCTCTCACAGTGACTAGGAAGAGCATCGAGTGAGCCTGAGTGGGAAACGGAAAGTCAGTTGCATACAGCAAGTACTATTTGTGCACATTTAAGTAGATAAGCAACAGAGGAGTGGAGCAGGCAGACATGGCCTCTGGTTCTACATGCATCAGGAGGTGGAACTGTGGGATGGTAATAGAAAAGGAATAAAGGTGAATAGAAAGGTGGGGAGATGGGACAGCGGTGTAGAAAGTTGGCATAGTCTAGATCTGTGCTGTGGATCCAGCATTTCCCTTACTTCCAATAAAAACCCTAAAAAAAGCTCTGGGATGGACGCAGGGCCAGTGAGCTGTGGCATGAGTGCTGTCTGGTTTTAAGACAAAAGATGTTAATGAGAGGCTCAGGCAGGAGGATTACAAGTTCAAGACCAGCCTGGGAAACTTACTGAGATCCCACCAAAAAAAAAAAAAGGAAAAACGGATGTTAATGAATGTGTTGTTTTTTTCTAACCTGAAACCTCAGTGCTCTGGCTTCATCTCAGCACTGGTACCTCGCCACGCGTGGTGGGTTCCGGGCCGCACTGCTGGCGCTCATGCCTGCGAGGTCCGCCCTCGACGAGTGGTGTGTCAGCTGATGCCTGATTTGCACAGCACTTTTCAGCTAGGTAACTTGGACCTTATGGCCGGCCAGAGTGGAGCAGGCTTGCTGAGCCTCCGCCTGCCTCACAGGAGCTTCATTCTAACGGCGCCCTGGAGCTGTGCCATGATGCTGCGGGGCGCAGTGAGCTCCTGGCCCGCTCTTGGCCTTCGTCTGTGACAGGCTGCCTCTACCTGGCCCCGGGGTCCAGGAAGTCAGCAGGTCTGAGTCTCTGAGTGTTCCAATGATGATGTGGGTGGCGCATCTTAGTAAATCAAATGCTTCCAATTTCATAAAAAGCTCAGTAAACATAATGGGAATGATGCACTTTTTTACAGTTATTTTGACTCTGGCTTAGTTTCCCCAACTGCCCTGCTACTAACAATTACTTCAGAGTTTGCTGAACACAGGTTCTTGGCTACCTCAGACCCCCAAAATAGACTAACAAGTCAACAGTTTCCGAAAACTGCATTCCACACAGGTGATTTGTGTGACATCTGATGTTGGTCCAGCGTTATATTAAATAGAACTTTATTTCTGTTTTCTTTGATTTCTTGGTGCTTTTTCCTCATTCTTTTCCTCTTGGTAATTAGCTAGAGAAAAGGAAACATCATTGAAAATTCTGTTTTATAAAGAACTCTATTGGGCCAGCCAGATGGCTCAGCAGACTAAATCGCCTGCTTAGGCAGGTGCACTGAACGGGGTTTGGTCCCCGACGTGCCATGCCAGCCTTGCCCTGGGACACACTGAGACAGAGACTGAGGCCAGATGGTGGTGTGCACCTGTAACCCCAGCACTTGGGAAGCTGAAAACAGGAGGATCGCTACGAGTCCCGTCTGTGAAGTGAGACCCTGTACTAACAACATTCAAAAAAATAAATCTCTAAAAAGAACTCTAGTATGTAAAAAGTCTGCTGAAGGCCTATTTTTGTCTAGTAGTCTGTATTTTGTCTAGTAGTCTAGTAGACTACTAGAAGACCTAGGCTTCAAAAAGTCCAGAACTCTTAATAAACTTAGATGTCACCATGGCATTGGTGTGTTCTCAGTGGTATCACACAGCAATGAGGGTCGAGAGCAGGCGCTAGGCTGAGCAGACAGCAAGCCCTGCCCCGGGCAGGAGCTCCGCCCCCTAGGTCCAGGACCGCCTACCACACACAGGCATGCTGTAAGCAGTGAGCAACAGGCAGGGTTCTGTCTGTGATGTACAGGAGGTAAAGCCATATGACTTTGATTTCAGCTGTGGTTCTGTGTTGCTTGTTAGAAGCAGCACAGTGATAACTCAGGCAGTCTTTTTTCTTCTCTGAAAAACACAATACTCTTCCTGTGGACTTCAGAGTTAGTGGGTCATGAAACCAAAAGGAGATGCATGTCTGGAAGTAGCCAGCAAGTCCGTAAGCATCTCACAAGCAAAGGTACTGTGAAAGATACTTTAAATGTTAAAATAGATGCAGATCTAGGAGACAAAACTTAAGTTTAAGGACCATTTCCTTAGTGATCAGTACAGTGGAGGTCTTGGACTGAAAGGCAGGTGGGAAATTTTAGAAGAAGTGCTCCGTGATTCCAGTGATTCCAGCCTCAAGGGCACAGAGGAAGGGCAAGCTTGTTCCTGCAGGAGATTCCAGGACCTGTGCGTGGTTACACTGGTGGTGCTTTTTAGCATCACTATTTAAACTTTTTGGGAAATACCAGTGCTGTTAGCTTCATTGATTTGTTTTAATTTTTGAAGTTTATATGAAAATACTTAGAAGCAAGATGCCCTCTTTTAAGAATATTTTTGGCTACAATCAATCGTTTCCTTTTATCATCATCATAAGCAGCAAAACCATAAAATGGTGTTATGTTAATAAAATGTGATTTATGTGTCGATTACATGCCGTCCATTATGTTTTACACTTAGTATCAGGTTTCTCCTAAAGGCCCCAACTCTTCAGGACAGTATCAGATGGCATCAGACAAAGCCACAACGAGCCACCGCTTTACCACCTTGTGGAGTGTGAGTTGGCTTTGCTGTCCCCACACATGGTGCAATGCACGTTCTGTAACTTGAGGCAAAAGCGGTGGCCTCAGGACCCTCAGACACTGTGCACAGCACCCAGAAGGACCTGGACGCTCACGGAGAAGCAACCTGTCCCTTCTTCTGTGCCCCGATGCATTCATCTCCTTAACTGTGCTTTGTGGCTGTCCACAGGGAGGCTGTTTCCTTGCCGGTGTTTAAAGTCCCATACCAAGAATTCCTTGTGTGCATCCGGCTCTGTTGCTTTTGAAGCCTTACCCAATGAAAGCTCTCTCTGAGCTACTCTTTTCCTTTTTGTGCAACAGGCTAACTTGTCAGAACGTTCCAAATCACATAAGAAGAAGGGTTCTCTATCCGACATGAAAACAGGACTTTAAAATTATTGGCTCCTTCATAGCTATACAATAATTTGAACTTGTTATTGTATGCCAAGTTCTGTAAGAGTAAGGGAAAGAGAAATAAATAAGACAACTGCAGTCCCTGTTCTCATAGGGCTCCCTGTCTAGCCAAACAGAAAACGCTAAAACAATAATTACAGTAATCACACCAATAATTAAAACAGTGTCACATGCCAGGAAGAAAGCACAATGCAGATTATAGTGTTAACAGGAAAAGGCATCTAGTCTCGGGGGTAGTGTAAGGAGGAGCTCACTCTGGAGATGTGTCCCCAGGAAGGCCAGGGAAGCCTTGTGAACAAAGAAGACATCATTTCCCCTTCATCCAGGGTCACACGTGGTAGGTAGCACCTGGAATATGATGAGCAATTCTATTTCTCCTCTAAACAATGAGACGAGGAGACAGATGCTCCAGCCTCGGTTGCTGTACCAGCCAGCCAGGTCGGCGCTGCTTGCCAGGCCTCACTTCCTCTGCACCTCTGGTCCCTGTCCTCTCACTGTCCTTATTTCCCACTGGCCTCACAAGCTGTTTCCCTTTGACTTTGTGCATGATACCCGCCTACTAGGTCTTTAAGTGTTAGAATCTTGGGGTGTCACCCTTGGCCTCCACTCAAGCCACACTTGAGTACCTCAGTCCTGGGCCTCACCCACAAGACAGTCACTTAGGAAACCTGGAGGACTTGAGCAGGTCTGGATGGATGAGAAGCAGGGCCAATGAGACAGCAGGGCCACCCCCGGCAGGCGAGGGAGAGGCACTTCTCTGCAGTGTGAGGCAGCTCTCTCAGGGCAAGAGGAGCTCACCTGCTTCTGCTTCATGGGTATGAAGAACCTGTCCCCAGTCAGGCTGGTAGTGGACTCTCTTCAGGGAGAGCTGAGGCTTTAAAGTGAGACCCAAAGAGCCACAAAGAAGCACCCATCATTGAAGGGGCAGCTGCATTCCAAAAATGTCAGCAACTCCTCTAAACCTCAGCCTCTTCTGAGGAAAGGAGGGATAATAACAAGTACCTCATGGGACTCCATGAGATGATGTTTGTGAGTGGCCTCGCTAGTAAGTATTCAGAGCTTCCCTTCATTCATTTGGTCAACACTTGCCTGATCCTGCCCTGGGCCATGAGTTGCGCTGCAGTGCCATGTGCCGGCATGCAGCTGGGCCAGCCTTGCTCTGAGCGCAGCCCGTGAGGAAGGCAGTCACAGCCCATAAGACACATGCGCTGTGGCCCGCCAGGCCTCCCTGAAGAGGAAGCACGAGTGCTGCTACTCACATCTGCTAGCCAGGCCCCTCAGGGCTCTGGAAACCTGGAATGTGCTCGGTGACCACCCTGCCAGCATCGTGCTGGCAGAAGTGCATTGTGCCAACCCTTCCTGTTGGCAGCTAAGCTCCTCTTGTGACAAGCCAAAGCATCACCTTTGTGCAAGGGGAAGTCTCAGTGCTGCTGTTACACAAGGAAAATACCTTCGAGGTCAGTGCCCCTGAGCTTACAGGAGGTATCCAAGCAGGCCTGCTTCCCAGATGTGCATGTCTGAGAGACAGATGTGAGTGCATCCACAGACAGACACAGGTGTGCTTGCCTTTTCATGCCTGCACTACGTACTGCCCTGAACTTTGTTTCCCTTAATAGATCTTTTATATGGCTCCATGTCTGTCTTTTCTCTCATTGCTGAGTTGAAATGCCCAATGCCCAAAATGAAGGAAGGAAGGGTTTATCTAGTTCACAGTTTGGGAGGGTTCAGTTCATAATCAGCAGGCTCCAAGGAGGGGAGGCACATGGCACAGGCCAATAGTTCAAGGAGGCAGAAGACAGCAAAAGAACAAAAAGGGTGAGAAGCAAGCTCCTTTCCCTCCTTGTATTTTAAGCAGGCAGCCGGCAGTGGAGCCCTTGCACCATCTGCACGCCCTCGCTCCGCACAGGCTCTGTGAGAGCCTGGCCCTGTGCTGAGTTGCATAGTTAGGCTTCTGCACTTCTCAAGTCGCCACAGTGTATCAACCATTATAATACCTAGTACCTAAAAGTAGTCCTATCCTTTCTGCATGCCTATAAACCTGCTCTCTGGGTGGCCAAGTCAGGAGAACCACTAATTCAAGCCCTGTTCTTGCAGTTTAACTATTTAGCAAAACAAATGTTGAAAAATGTTGAGGATAGCTTAGTGGAAAGGCCTTGGATTTAATATCCTGCATGAAAACAAACTTCTGTCTCTTGATGGCACAGCAGTCCATGGGATGTATGTGTCCAGGTTTATGTATCCTGCCCCTGCTCCTGGCGACTGAAGTCCCTCTCGCATTGCGCTATTGCAAAGCAAAGCTGGTGGAAATGCCCATCGTGACTTGTGCGACAGACTGCCACCGGCTGCAATTCTAAGCAGCAGATATGAGTGAGCAGTCGTGGGACACATGGGTCTGTGATGGCCATGAGGACAGTCTCTTTTCAGTCCCTGCAACATTCAGTAGTGTTTTTTCCTGTATCTCACCCATACACTGTTCTAGTGTTTGTCTTAATCCATTTGAGCTGCTTCTTCTTTTGTAAGCTGGAAACTATACTGCATTGGATTTAGTTTTTGCATTAGATTTTATTGGTACATTTTAGATATGTGTAACAATCACACCTATCACAAGGGGCTGCCACTTTCAAGAAGCACCCGCATGAGGTGATTTAAAAGTTCATGAATTTGCTTCTCACAGTTCTGGAGCTGGGAGTCCCTGAGTAAGATGCCCATGGATTTGGGCCTGGCAGGCCCGCTCACTATGTCCCCCAAGGAATGGGGGGGAGCTCTCCAAACAGAGCTTGATTTGGGGGGTCTGGAGTCTCCAGGCCTGTCACACCCCCAAGCTCTCTGTCTCTGAGCACTGCCTTTCAGCATAAGGTTCCAGCCTAGGATGAGGGAAGTGCTAACTAGACTCAGATTTCAGAGAAGTTGGCTTTTAGACTTATTTCCTTAATTTGATAATTACAAAAGTAGGTATCACTTAGGAATGTCAATGTACGTTTCTGTAATTATCAGTAAAGGGAAATACTTTACACAGTAAAAAGCCAATGTCCAGTCAAGGTTTTGTTCACTGTTTTTGTCTCTTGTGTATGTACTTTGATCAGTAAGCTCAGTAGCTATGCTGTGTTCTGTAGTAAAGAAATGGTATATTTTTCTCTGTAAGGGCAGCAAATATAATTCTTTCAGATTATGTTGATGGTATTTTTTTTTCCTCTTTTAAGTTCTGTTTTATCAGATGTACCTATTTACCTCTTAGAGAGTCATGAAACCCTGTGCCCTCCCATCCTGACTTTGAAATCATTTAAAAAATCTTCTGCCATCTCATTGTTCTGCCCAAAATGCTTTTAGTTTTTCATGTTTAAGCGCATTGGGACTCCGTGTGGCACATGGTGTGACAGAAATGCTGCTGCAAAGTGCATTTTCATGCCACTCTGAAAACAAGGTATGAATTATGGAACACAAGCAAATGAACAAGCATGTTTTGCTGTGCCTGCCATCCTAGCACACACCCTGAAGTGCTGGGGGAAGGACTTTCTCTTTGTCTTCTAATATCCAGCAGGCCTCTCCATAAATTGTTTGTATGAAATATTAAATTTGAAAATATTGTCACACTTAGCTTTAGGAATAAAATGATTTTCTCGATCCTAAACTTATTACCTGAGAGTCTACAAAGGAAAATAGAACTATTAAATAAAAGAAAAGAAAATAGAACTATTTATTTTTGTTTCGTATTTCCATATACTTTGGGCTCACTGGTAAATCTTTTAAAAGACAAAGCAGAATTTAAAAGTTTTCAACCAACTCATTTATTTAAAAAAATCTTCAAGTCTGTAAGGTTAGCATAAAAATAGAATTAGCAGGCATAAAATTTTAAAAGAATGTGATTTAAAGAGATAGTCACCAAGAAAGCCAGGCATGAAGCACAAGCAAGCCATCCTTCCACCCCAGTGACTCTCCACAGACGTTCTTGCTCTATGAACAACAGCTCTTGTAAACATGCTTTTCATACATACATATATATATATATAGTTGTCTTTTGGTTACCCGAGACAGCTTTAGCCCTTTCTAGTATGAACAGCAGAAAAGGATCAAGGGGATTCTTTACTTAGCGCATGGGCAGAGCTGCGCAAGTGGCCCTGTCCCCCGTGGCAATGGCAGCCACGTGCATGTTGAGCACCCAGAAGCAAAGCTCTGGCCAGAGCCCAGCAGGCTCTGGACACCATCTTCCTGTCTCTGGCATCGCCCACATAGGTAGGGCGAGCTCTGAGGTGCAGGTCTGTGGATCAAGGCAGTGAGCACCAGGCATTTGGCCCTAGATCTCAGGCCTGAGGCCACACGCCATGGGCAGTGCCGCCTGTGCAGCTCCACACTTTGCCTGCAGAGTTTATTCTGTGGTAGGTTTGCAAAACAGAGGTGCAGACCCTGACTTGCATGTCCTGGGAACTTTGCAAAAGCGCCGAAGGAACCCCTCGGTCCCTTGGCTCAGGCCTGAGGACTGTGTGTCCTGGTGGAACCCACTGGTCACCAGTGGCTTAGATGTAGAGGAGCAGCTGCACAAAAAGAGAGAAGTCACTGAGGGCCTGCGGTCCCTAAGGGACCAGGGACCCTGGGGCCAGGAGTCCTAAGACAGAAGAGAGGGATCAGTGTAGAGAAGGGGATGACAGTGCACGGTGAGGACCAAAGGCTCAGAGGCACCACAGAGGGAGGAGGTGCCCAGTCTGCAGCCAGGGTAGGGCAGGGCAGGGCAGGACACTTGGGCACAGGCCGCAGCTGTTCTACTCACTGCCAGCTGACCTGTCCCACCGCGATCCGTGGGTACAAGGACCCATGAGTCTCAGGAACTACAGGGCTTCTCTCCTGGTGATGGGACACTGATGGTTTGGAGGTTAGAGTAAAAAGTTTAGATGTGTTCTAAAAGAAATGTGCAGCCTCTGAGAACTACAAGCAGCAGCGTGGCACCACCAAGAGTGTTTGTAAATATGGATCTGGCATCAGGTAGAGAATTAATCAGAGAAGCAAGAGGGAAGCGAGGAAAGAAGCTAAGAGGCTGTTTGGGTAATCAGACTTATTAGGTTTCTGATAGAACCTGACCTGTTCATTTTGTTTTTGTTTTCTAATGTATTTGGCACAGGGTGACACTATGCAGCTCAGATTCACAGTGATCCTCCTGTCTCAGCCTCCCCGGTGCCAGGATTACAGGGGTGCACAACCACACCCATCTCAGTGGCCAGCACAGCATGCCCAGGGGTGGGGCTGGCATGTGGTACCAGGGATCAATCCCAGACCCTGTGCTTGCCTAAGCAGGCGCTTAGTCCTCTGAGCTATCTTGCAGGCCCCCTTACCTGACTGGTTCTTGCTAGAGAAGTTACAAAATCACACAGGCCCTACTCTGTGGTAGATGTCAAGTAAGAGCAGCGTGCATTGGAAGGTCGATCTCAGCAGTTAGCGACTCGCCTCCAACTCGGTGTCCTGGCAACTCGTGCCATCTGCGACCAGGGAGAGAAGCTGCTGTCAGCACCTCAGCAGGCACAGCAAGAACACACATGTGGGTGGAAGCGAGGGACAGTTCACGCTTCTTCATTTCGGCTGAAGTCCATCGCTCAGCGCGGCCTGCTGCTCGCTTACTGCTGCTGCTGAACTCAGGCCTGACACCACTGGAGGAAAAAATGAGCCTTTTCTACTTCGTATGTGAGACAAAAAGAAATCATATCCAGTGTGAGAAAAGCGAATACTTGTATGTCTGTGGCAAGAGACGACAGTGTGTGGCTGGTTATCTGTAACGTGGCTGGGCCTCCAGGTGTTCGGTGGTCACCCAAGCATTAGGCAGGAAAATAACCTGAAATGGAAAGAAAAATTGCATGAAAATAGTTCAGCTCCTAAGATTAAAGTCCCATTTTACTTGTAAGTAATTACACGTGGAGCTGCTGTGGGAGAGGAAGACGTTGGCTTTCCAGGCTGCCCTGTGTCCTCTGGGTTGAGGGGGTCTCTGGGGTGCGTGTTTGCTCCTCAGTGTGGGAGGCCTGGGACCTCAGTGCTGCTTGCACACATGTGGATTCCCCAGGGCTGTGGGGCTCTGTGCTTCCAGGGAGCTGATGCTGAAGGGCAGCAGGAGTTTGGTTTCTGACATTTTGGGTGGGGGGAACAAACTCATTTGAATCTGAAAAAGAACATCCAAAACCTGTATGGAAAATAGAGTCTACTACCTATGGCTCACCCTGCCCCCACCCCGCAGAGGCCTGACTGGACTTGCTCTGTACCCTGTCCAGGGCTCAGGGGGGCAGCATCAGTGCAGCTGTTGTCTGGAGGGTATGGGCCATGGAGGTGGGGCGAGGCAGCTGTGCACCACTGGGTTCTCAGCCACCTGGGCTTCCTGCTGGGAGACCAGGAGTGAGTCCTGCTGTGACATCCAAGGGTGCTCTGGGCTGGACCCAAGGCCCCCTGCCCTGGGTCATGGCTGCTGTGTCTCTCAATCTGTGTCCCTTCCCAGCCTCACCGATCCCCAGGAGAGAGGCTGTTGTGTGTGGTTCCCAAAACTCAGATAGCATAGAAGCCTGTGCGGATATGTGATCCGAATGTTAGCTGTACATCCTGAGGATGCAGCCATTAGAATGGAAGAGATCATGTCTCTCTGGTCAGTGCCATCCTGACACATTTCCTAGGCTCCCCATTTGTGCCTCACCTTCAGCCTCCCCCAAACCCTCTGCCCAGGAGTAAGCAATTCTGTGAGGGTCCCAGGAGCATCCTGTAGTGCTGTACTGGCTGTTCTGGCTGTCCTGAGGATCCCAGCCTGGACACTTGTCTTTCTCAGCTATACAAATATCATGGGCTTCGTAAGGAAAATCATGACTCTGTCTGCAGCTCCCCACCGCAGAGATGTGTAGTTGGCTGAACTTTTCTGCTCTTTGGATAGAAGTTCTCTTGGAGGCTTTGTGACTACTTAATTGTCCCCAGCAGGAAGGCAGTTTGGGAGGTCACATGTCCTGTCCTCATTAGTGACTCCCTTTCGGACAGGGCCTCTCCCCATCAGATAGGAAGCCTTCATGTTGACTTTAAAAGCCTGTTTACTATGGTCCTTCTGCTGTTCAAAATCGATTGCTGGTGTTCCATTTGCCCATCATCTGGATGGTGCATTCTCACCTCTATAGCACAGATTTTTTCCAGTCTGATGGCAAAATGCCATGAAGAATCGCAGGGCTTAGAGCACTTACCTTCAGCCTCCTCAGGTTTCCTTCATACCCTGACAGAGCTGGGTTGTAATCCTGCTTTGTGTTTTACATGAGATTCATTGTCCTGTCCAATTTCAGATCACCAGGGTCAAAAGCATCCTCTCCCCAAACATTGTATTATTTTGTTTGTGCACGCATACATACACACACACACTCACACACTCCCAACTGGTGTGTGTGTGATTTGGCATCCTTGATGTCTTCAGCCTGCAGGGTCTGTGTGCTAAGATATTAGTTACTGAATAATATTTTTGAAAATGAGTGACTTTGACTCAGGGTGCTTTCCATAACTGAGAAAAGCCAGAGCTTGCTGCAAGAAATAGCAAACTGATGTGCCAGTGGGAAGAGGAGGTTTCTCAAAGTGTCCCTTTTAGGCACCATCTTACACAGACTGTGTCTCACCATGGTGGTATGGCTGACCTTGCACAGATATGTAACAGAAAGACCAAGGACCTGAGCAGAAGCACGATGAAGCATATGGCAGATGCAGCCCACACCCAGCACCCACATGATCCCGGTGCCCCTCCATACTGCCCATGCCCCTGGGCCACCTTCAGAGGCCTGGCTGCTCCTGCATCATCTTCAGCTCAGAGGCCTGGCTTCCTACAGAGACAGCTTCGCAGAGCAGTGAGTTACATCTCCTACCCCCACTTTCTGTGGCAGAATTTGTTCTACTTTCTGCTTGAGTGATCATACTTCTCAGTGTTGTATTTCTTATTCTAAAACTTCTGGGTACATGGCCAAAGCCACAGCCACTCTGAGGCAGGACTGGAGTATCTGATCCTCGAGGAGTGCTTGCTCCCGTCACACAGCCTGGAAGGAGCTGTCCGTGGTGCTGAGAGTGGTCTCCCTCAGCACAGAGCTGGCACATGGCGCCAGGGGGCACACCGCAACACTCAGGGACTGGAATTGGTGGATCTTGTTCTTTACATGCATCCAACTTAAGCAGGTGCACTGGCCTGGTGTGGACGGTGACCTGGTGGGGAGCCGTGCAGGGCTGTGTCAATCCCGTGCCCTGGTTCCTGGCCAGCTTTGCCAGGGCCCAGCTATGTTTCAGAAACTAGAAGGCAGCATTGCTCACACGGAGGCTCTGCCTTGTGCCCTGGGCTAAGGCTGGCCCCACATAGTGAGGTGTCTGGCTGGCCAGCTGAGCACTATGCTTCCCACAGGCCGAGTTGTGCACAGAGCTAGGAGCTGCCCACCTGGCCACTGTGAGTGCTTTCTCCAGGTTCTTTCCCTTAGCAGCTTCTTGCAGACTCCAGCCTCCACACCAAATAAAATGTCATCTCTTTGTCCTCGGTGTAGTTACTTCAGAGTCTATCAGGGCCAGGAGTGTGACCTGCATGTGCTCTTTAGCCTCCCGAGTCCCAGTTTGTACATGCCCCCACCCACCATGGCGCCAACCCTGATCCAAGCACGTCCTTGCAGGCACTGTGTAGGCCATCGCTCCTCTCCTGGCATTCGCAACAGGTGTGGGAATTCCACGCAGCATGGAGACGTGATCTTCTGTGATTCAGTGGGCAGTTGTGGAAGGCATCTATCATGAATACAAAGCTCTCGTTTTAGTCACTGAAGCAGAGCTTATGCTGCTAAGTGCTCATTTTAGTGTTATTTCCCTATTGTTATTAAGACTGAGGAAAACACTTCATGAGATCCAGAGAACAAGTGGACAAGTGCGGCACCACCACCCTGAGCACCTGCAGACTCATTTCACATAGTTCGTTCAGGGAGGATTGTCAGATCTGTCTCCTCCTCGGGGGAGTAATGATCTGCTCTGCTAACCCCGACGCGGTCCTCAGTCCACGCAGGAAGGGAATGGAGGTTGTTTTGTACTTGACACAATTAATAAAATTGAGCATCCTGGTGGGTTTATAGTGACAAAAAGATTATAGGCATAGACTCTGTGGGTTAAAAGATGCTTAGCTGTAGTAAAAGTGGATTTTGTATGCTTGCAGACACTAGCTGAGAGGAGGAATATTTCGTTGCAATTTCATTTATGGTGGAGCTTTTGAGCATACATTGTTTAAGAAAGTTAAATTTGGAAATGTTCTCTCTCAACACCGCATTGCCCCCTGAGAAATCCACTCATTTTCTTACTCACAATTGCAATCTAGCAAAACAGCTGCATTCACAGTCACGTCGGATGTGGCTGCTGTAACTGCTTCCCCATGCGGCATTAAGATCGGCAGTGGTGGGTGGGAGATTAACAAGGAGTCACACGTCACAAGCATGCACCACACGCTTTGTGTCCTCCCCAGTGAGTGTGAAGGAAACTCCAGACATCGCTAGATACAAAATTGAAGATAGAGTAGGAAGGGACACAGCCTACTCTTGGTTATGTGCAGGTGCACAGCCAGGCTTGAAGACCCTTAAAACTCCCTTTCTGGTCGTAGCTAGCCAGTTTCACTGATATATTGTTGCCATCATGAGCAGACACATGAGACACTAGGGTCTGTGGCCAGGAGTTTGGCTGAAGAGGAGAACCAGAACCAGAGCCAGGGCCAAAACCAGAGCCAGAACTAGAAATCAAGCAGTCTTACTCTCCTCAGCACTTTACAGAAAGTGAACCTGGCTGCTGAAACTCTGGTTACTCGGGGATTGTAGTGCTGGCGTGTGTGTGTGTGTGTGTGTGTGTGTGGTATTGGGGATTGAACTCAGGACCCAGTGCTTGCCAGGCAGGTGCTTATTCTACTGAGCTATCTCCCCAGCCCTCCTTTGTTGATAGATGAAAACACAGAGGTACATTTCCCACATGCTCTCAGTGAGATCATGTCGCTGCCCCGGCCAGTGTGGCCTTACCACCGAGCCAGTCCCTGTCATTGCAGCCCCTGACTGTGGGGCACTCATTAGCTCTGTCCCATCCCCAGAGTGGGTAATCACATGTCCACTCTCCGTCCCTGTAGCTGCCTGCATCCTGGCTTTGGACAGGCAGCAGCAGGAGTCCCCCGGTTGGTTATTCTCAAGCCTCACCCACAGTCATCTTATTTTCATTCAGAGACTGCAAGTCTACAGCCTGATGATCTGCAGCTTCCTAGCTTTCTGGTCTTCATTAAGTCTAACCTCCAGGTACTATCTAAACATGATGTGCCTATGGTCTACATAGATATAAGAAAACTTCATGTTTTAAGAGTGCAAACTTCATGTTTTAAGAGTGCCATGGAACTTAAAGTAAAAAATTAAAATATTCTTCATCAAAATGTAACTTTTCCCCAATCACGTTTTAAATTTAAAGTAAGTTGTACCCACTTATGTGTATATGTTTGGAAGCAAATATGCACTGCAGAATGACAAAATCTAGCTAACTGATATACTTATGACTTTGTGGACTTCTGATTTTTATCTTTATTCTTTTATTCTTGGCGGGAGGGGGCCCTGGGGATTGAACCCAGGACCTCATGAGTGTCAGGCAAGTGTTGTGCCACTGAGCTGTGCCCACATCACTAAATTGGCAGGTGAATACACCACTTCTTCCTTAGCATTTCAGTTAGGCAATTCGGCCTCAGTAGCAGGAGGCGCCGTGCTGCACCAGCAGCTCTCTTAAGCACCGCCCTCCTCTTGCTGGAATTATGTGCCCCGACCAGCCTCTCTCTTCCCTGTCCCTGAGCCCAAGCCACCCTGCACAGCCTGCTGCGGGGCCCCCGCTGGGCTCTGTTCATGAGCCAGGGCTGCAGCCCCCTGCTCTTCCCTCGCTCTTCTCACTCAGCACCGCTGGAGCCAACACTACCACTGAAAGAGACACATTGCAGACGTGGGCCCAGCCCAGCGAGCACCGCATGGCTCCTCCTGCCTTGCAGTGAGCCCGGGTGTGCTCAGAGCCTCACAGTGCTCAGACCTGGTCGCCCCTGCTGAGCCTAGCCAGCACTCTGCGGCCACAGTGTCTACACGTGAGAAGCCTCACAAGAGGAAGTTCAGTGTCACATAACCATATGGGAGGTCTGGTCATTGTTTGGTTTTCATAATGTTATTTTCAGGCATTAAATGAAGGACTCCCACATAATGGCTTCTTTCTCTCTCTCTCTCTCTCTCTCTCTCTCTCTCTCTCTCTCTCTCTCACACACACACATCCATGCACATGTGCACACAGGGAGGACACTATTGAGCCACACACTTGGCAGGAAACCCCATTATTGCAGCAATGTGACAGACCTAGAAGGCGTGAGTTAAGTGGTGCTAACCGGAGGCAGAAGGACCGACGCCATAGGCCAGTGGCAGCAAGCCTATGGTGTGCAAGGTGTTTCTCTTTTAAGACAAAAATGTTGATGTGTGAGTTATTTCTAAAGTAAATGTTCAGCATTCAGACCAGGCGCTTGTCCCAGAGAGGTCTGCCATAGCTGTCTACGCCTTACTGAGGGCACTCGGGTATAAAAGTCACTCATGGAACCAGTGAACCACATAGACGGAGGCTGAGGAGGTGCTAGGCAGAGAACCTGGACCTTCAGGTCCAGGAGGAGACAGAGCCCCCCGGAGCTTGGCTCAGCCTGCGCTGCAGGGAATGGCAGGACTCGGGCTCTCAAGCTGCTTAGAGTACAGTTTTAGTTTTTCAACACAAAAACATGCATGTGTGTCAAGCAGCTGATTTAACATCTACAGCATTTATACTATTGTAACATTACATTGTACAGATTAACTACATGTAATTCTTACTTAGTTAACATTTTTCATGTAAAAGCCATAGTGCCAGGTGCCCTTTCACCTGGGCTCGGCAGCCAAGGCCATCTGTAACTCTGCAGATGGTAAAATATTCTCAGAGAAAAACACAGAATATTTAGGTTTTTAAAGCGGTGATGAAGTGAACCACTAAGCACCATGGCCTGGCCAAGAAGACAGCCCCGGTTGATCGCAGCTGGCCCTGGGCCACCGGCTCAGCTATCGGCAGCTCTGCTGCAGGTCTCCGCGCTGACACTGCTGCAGAGGGGTTGCTGCTGGCCAGGCCTAAAGATGCTCCATGACCCTAAAGGTCGCATGTGTGAGGGGAGGGCCCTACTGCTTCTCATGCTGTGCTGCCCCGTACCAAGATCCATAATACTGCAAGGGAACCCCAGCACCTGCCACAGAGCTAGGTGCTGCTCTGACCCTGCCGTCTGCACCCACAGTGGCTCCTGGGCCCCGGAACTGGTTGGTACTCGAGTTAGTTAAATTTAAACATAGCTGTGAATCTATGTGCATAGCCAGGAGAGTCCATGTGCCCAGCTGAACTCTGGAGAGTCACCCTCTAGGCAGGGATCTCACTGGCTCAGCCTCCACAGAAGGGTGGGAGTGGTCAGGGTCACCCAGGGGTGGTGTGGAGCAAGTGCTGCCTGCAGCGACCCCAGGCCCGGCGCCCCATCAGAGTCACTGTAACTATGCCCTGTCCCATCTACCACCAAGGCCCTGGGGGACAGAGGGCGGCTGTGGGCTCTGCAGGCTGGGTCTCCTGGAGAGAGGACGCGGGGTCTTTCTAGGGGAACCGTGATGCGCCAGGGTAGTAAGCAGGTGGCTGCCCACTCAGCTGTGCCACGGAGGTTTCCAGTTTGTACTGCACACACTGCAGCCTCTCATCCAGTACCCTGGTCATACCATTCAGTGTTTGCTCTAAATTTCTACGATGACTGGGAGTCTTCATACTGTGTCCCTTGACCAAAGGTTGAAATTAAGTTTTACACTGGCGCAGTCAGCAACACTCTGCAACAATCCCCAGGGAGCCTGTCCTGCCTAGTGCTTTTCCCTCAGGCGTAGACAGGGCTTGTGGCCCTATAGCCCGTGGGATGTGGCTGGAACCCAAATCTAGGAGTCTAAACTCATAACTGAGATCACGTGTTTTTGGCTCCTGAGGAATCAGAGCCGACAGAGAGGCCACATGGGTGCCCTCCCCTGGCCAGTGAGCCCTTGCAGAGGAACCCGCTAGGCTCAGCTGTGTTCATTCTGAAGAGAGAACACATGCCACTTCCTGCTTGCTTTGTAAATGCTTCCAAGCCAGTTTCTGTGTGTTGGCAATGCAGGATGGGAGGCCAGCTCTGGTAAGGAGTACCCTGAACTTAGCTGCCTCCTCCTCACCATGAGGCCCTCTGCACCGCTGATCCCCTTTCTGGTTGTCTGCTTCTACTGTCCTATCTTCTACTTGATTTTATTTACATATTCATTGAGTTTCTAACAGACAAGAAAACATGGAATTTAGCTCTCTGTGCTGGCCTATTTCCCTAGCTCTGTTCATTTCCCTAAAATTGACAGGATTTTGTTCTTCTTCATGGCTGAGTAATATTCCATTGTACATATACACTATGGACTAGCAGCAAAGCTGTTTACACCATGCAGGAGATGTGAACTGGGCCCCTCTGGCCAGGCCTGTGTGGGCACCACTGTGGTGAGCCTGTTTTCAGTTTCTTCAGGAGCACACTGGGGGTGATATGCCTGGCTTGAGTGTGTGTCCATGTCTGGTACTGGGGGTCTCTACCTGATCCCCATGCACACTGCCCAGCAGGAGGGCCCTTTGCTCCCCACCTCCTGCCACCATCAACCCGATCGCCTTTTCTTTTCCACTGTGATGGAGGTGACATGGAATCTCAGAACCATCATGATTCGTGTTTCCCTGCTGTGGGAAGCGCTGTGCGCTCCTCAGGTGCTTCCTGGACATTCGCACTTCCAATGAAAAGAACGTGCCTACTTCACTTGTCCACCTTTGGATTCAGTTAATTGGGTTTTGCGGAGGGAGGGCGGTCAGCCCTTTTTTCCTTTTTTCCAGTCTTTTTTTCTTTTTTTTTTTTTTTTTTTTGTCTTTTTGAGACAAGGTCTTACTATGCAGTTCAGGCTGGCCTTAAGCTCACTTTGTAGCTCAGGCTGGTCTCGAACTCACAACAATCCTCCTGCCTCAGCCTCTCGAGTGCTGGGATTACAGGCATGCGCCACCACGCCCGGCTTTTCCAGTCTTTTTGAGACAAGCTATGTAGATCATACTGGCCTTGGGCTCACTTTGTAACCCAGGCTGGTCTCAAACTCGCAGTGACCCTCCTGCCTCAGCCTCCCAAGTGCTGAAATTACAGGCATGCACCACCGCACCACTCTAGTTCTTCATATATTCAGAGTATCAGGCATGTTTTGGGGTCACGAGGAATATTCTTCTGGATTTGGCAATCTGGCCTTCATAACTGCGGCAGCTATGAGAAAATTCATCCTACAGGCAGCCTTGGGAGCTGGCCTCTGGGGGCCCCAGATGGGGAAACTGTCACCAGGCCTCTGGGGCACAGGCAGAGGATGGGTCAGCTGGCTGTGAGTGGGGCCTGAAGGACAGTGGAGGGCTGTTGGTTACAGTGACCAGAATGCTTGGGACAAGCACAGGAGAAAACGATCACACCCGTTTTCAAGGGAGGCGGCGAAGGCCTCCCTTGGGCCTTCCGTCCTCAGAGAGCAGCTTGCCATGCCTGCCCTGTGGGGGGCCTTTACATCCCTTGAATGGAGACGTGGGGTGCCATCTTCAGAGTCAAGAGCAGGGAGCAGCTGCAGAGCTGCTTCCTCTTGAAGGCCCTGGGGAGGGCCCAGGACCAAGAGGAATCCCATCATCCCACGGGAGAGATGTCAGAGGAGTGGCAGGGTCCCTGAGTATGGGAAGCTGTGGTCAGGGTCACCCAAGTTAGTTCAGGGCTCCTAGAGGACAGAAGGAGGTTTGCAAAGGCAACGCTCACACAGCTTGCCATGAGGTGACATGACCCCTGAAACCCCCTGAAAATGCAAGGGCTGGCCTGAGGGCCCCACATGGGAGGCACCAAGCTGGGGGGAGGGGCAGTGTGCAGCTTAACGGTGTCCCAGGCCCATGCACCCATAACCACAGGATGTGCACCCATGGGGACAGAGACTCCAGGTGTGCTGAGAGTGTCTTGGCTTACAGAAGGCTCCAAGCCCATGGGTGGACCTGTGCAAAGAACCAAAGAAGAGCAGAGTGGCAGGCATGTGGGACAGGAGGAGGAGCACCAGCAGCAGCCCCGAGGCAGTGAGGCAGGAGGGTGCCACCGCCTGAGGGTGGTTGGGTGGCCCTTCAGGACTCTCTGGAAGAAGCTGAGCTGCAGGCCAGGCATGGGAGAGAGGCCAGCAAGGCAGCATGCCCTCCACAGCTGGGCTGGCCATCTGTGCTTCCCATCACCTCTGAGGAGAGCAGAGGGGTTCTTGGGTCATCGCAGGCCCTGTGTGTGGTGCGTGGGCAGGCCCAGGAGCAGGGAGCATGGTGGACAGATACCAGCCCTGGAGCCCCGCTCCCCCCTGCAGCCACATGTTATTTTACCAACACTTTGCCTCCCTTTAAAAACAAAAACACGTAGAATCTACACATGATGGAATACTACTCAGCTATAAAGAAGGATACAAGTCGGTATTGATGATTGTCAGAATTGCTACCTCATCTACAGTGATTTCACCCTTTTCATTCCTTATTGTATGGTTTATTCTTTCAAAGAACCAACTCTTCCATTCATTGATTCTTTGTGCTGCTTTCTTATTCTCCATTGTGTTAATTTCTTCTCTGATCTTCATAATTTCTTCATTTTCTCTTCTTTTTCTGGAAACTTGAAGTGCAGCATTAGGTGGTTTATTCATGCTTGTCCTATTTTCCTGATGTGATAATTCACCACTACAAATTTCCCTCTGAGGAACTACTTTGAAGGTGAAGGTGTGCACTGTAACAACCACTGTTAATTACCTTGTTTTGAAACTCTGTATCTTTTTTGGTTTTTTTCTCATTTTTTATTCTCTTTAAATATATATATATACATATACATATATTTTTTTTTTCTTTTTTTTTCTTTTTTTTTTTTTTTTAAAGGACACATTTGAGGCATTTGGGCATTTGCAGGGAAATAGCATGTGGAGTGAAATAAAGCAGGTGCATGCGGTCGGATGACGGGGCCATCATCCGAGTGAGGCAGTGCACAGAAAACAGCAGAAGCAAGCAGGGGACGGTCTCCTGCAGAGAGCAGGGACACAGGAGACCCGGGGTCGTGGGGAGAGGAATGGAGACACGTGGGACGGGGACCTGATGGCCGCGGCAAGCGTGACCGAAGGGCCAGTGGTAGGGGCTTCCCGGGGGCTGGGCCGGCCTCCCCTGCAACCGCGCTGCATGGGGTCCTCATGCCTCTGCACGCATGCAGGCTGCCCAGAGAAGGCGTGGGCACACCCTGCGAGGCCTAGGGAGGGGCTGAGCTGGGGGCCCCAAGTCTCCTCCCTCCACTGGGGCAGGGCACCCTACGTCCCCGCCCACGGCCACCTCGCGGGATTAGGGGCCATCCTCTGACCCACAGCAGTGCCAGGGCCGGCTGTGTTTCCCATCTCCGTGGAGAGACAGGGTAAGAGTGGGGTGTGGCGAGCCATGAGGGGCTCGGCGAGCAAGCACGGGCAGCTGCGCTGTTTCCTGGCACCTGCGGGCCTGGAAACCCTGGGGGACACCCGGTGTGTGAGACCTTACACTGTGCAGCAGTCTCTAAGGAAAACCCTTCTATGTGAGATCTAGCCCGAATGTCTGAAGAAGACGATCCAGCTTACCCTTTTCTCTCTTTTTCTTTTATTTTCTAAAGAAAATTTAAGGAGAGTATAGCAATAATTGATATGACATTAGAGGTAGTCCGCATTCAGAAGACCGAGAATGCCAGGTATTTGAAGCATGGCTTTAGTATTACACATTGGTGTCCACAGTGTAGTTGCTTAGTTCACAGATATCAGAACACGGATTTAGTCTTAGCCTCTGAATAACTAATACAAACACAACAATATGCGATGCATTAATTATTGTAACTGCCCTACCAACCTGTTTTGAAACTGTCATTGCTATTTTATCTTTTTTCTCATTAAAAATGTATAAAAAAGGAAAATTTTAAAAATAGTGAAAAACAATTAGAAATAATGCAGAATTTCACTAAACAAAATGATAAGAATTCAACAATGGTCATTATATTGCATATTGTCCTCAAATTAGTTCTTCAGATCACCCAATAAAAGCACACAAAATTGGTCAAGAAACAAAAAGAATACACAAAATTAAGCATTAACTGTTTCTTTCAGCAGACCAGTAGAAATCAGCAGCACAATTATGCAAGCTATCCTGGGTATGCACACATGTATTTTCTTTCTGTCTTTCTTTTCTTCTTTCCCCACCCCTGTTGCTCCTTTCCTTTGAGAAGCTTCTTTCCCTTTCACTGTATCTACTGTACCTTTTGGGTTTTCATTTACACAGCATGCCTGAAGTTCGGTCTTGAGTTTGTTGCCTGGTTTCTGAGCACAACCTGCCCATTTAAGGCGGCAGCAGCTCAAGTGAAAAATACAAGCTGGCTGCATGTAATCGATCACACTGTCCCTTTCAAACCAATTTGTTTAAAGGAAAAGAACTAATCTTTTTTACTCATTAAACAGTAAAGACTTCTATTCAAGGAATGTAGGTCTATCGGATGCCAGCAAGAACCTTAGGGAACAGGTAGAGCAGGCAGGTGAGAACATGCTCTTACCACAGTATTTATTACTGGAAAAGACTACAGATATACCAACTAGAATTTTCAGAAACATGGAAATATGTTTGAAGAGCTTAATTCCTTCATATTTCTACAGTAAAATAACTGAGATAAGAATATTAATTTTATTTTTAAAGTTGTTTACATTTATTAGGACGCTTGCAGTACATAATGTTTATATTTCCTTGCATAGAGTTGGTATGTACATGAATCACATTTTGACACTTAAATTTGAAAAAATAAATTTTGGTGTTTTTTTTTTTTTTTTCAGTGCCAGGCATTAAACCCAAAGCCTTTGCTCTGAGCTACATACCTATCTCTTTGAATTTATTTTTTGAAACAGGATAATCACTAAGTCTCTAAGCTGCCCAGGTGGGCTCAAGCTGGCAATTGTCCTGTCTCAGCCTCCTAGGGTGTTGGGACTGTAGACACTGTACCACCATGCCCACATAAGTGTGCGCCATGCTCTGACATAGTTCTTATCTTTAAAAGCCCACATTTGGCACAGTGATGTTCTGTGACTGTGCAAAGCGTCCTTATCCAGGGATAGCTGTTTCAAGTTCAAGGAGCCATGTACAGTTTTTAGAAAACACTTGAAGTGCCCTAGCACTTTGAAATGCATTTTTGGCAATTTAAGTGTCAGGATACTTCTGACTTATTGAAGCCGAAAACCCCCATAAATGGTTTTCAAATATTTTGCTGTAGTAAAAGTGAATATTCCTTTTGTTGTATTTTGTTTTGCTTTGAGGCAGGGTCTCACTATGTAGTCCAGGCTGACCTTGAGCTCACTGTGTAGACCATGCAGGCAAATTCACAATCCTCCTGCCTCAGCCTCAATTCTGGGGTTACAGGTATGTGCCATCACAACTGCTTGACAGTGGAGCATTCTATTACATGGAAATTTGCCCTTTTCTAACCAAATCAATGTTTTAGTTTTGAATAATTACTCCTATTTATAATCCTTATTTTAAAATGTTGTTCATTTTTGGTGATCAATCAGCAACAGTACAATATTTGAAAATACCAGTGATTTGCTAATGACTGTAATTTACAAATTAATGTTTCATAAAAGGACCCAGCACTGGAGTCAACAGCTGGAAAGGATGCTATGTAAATATTCAGCAAGGCCTTCTATCTCTCCTTAAAAATAGAGAATGTGTGTAGTCAGAAATCTGTCTTAGAGAAAAGTAAAATTAGAGCCTTTTATTATGGGATGGGATGCAAACTCTAGCACAACTGTGCCTTATATTGGCATCCAGGAGAAACTATATTAGTCTTCTTAAAAATGACTGATGTCACCAGATTTAATACTAATTAGTGCAGGATGCTTCCTGCAAATATGAAGGCCTTGTGCGAGCCTTTCTGAGGGCCTGTGTCCACACTCCCGGGGAGCCGGTCCCAGGTCCCTTGCCTCGATGGTCTGCAGCAGGGCTGAGAGCAATGATTCCTACCAGGCAGCCCGTGAGATCCTGAGGTAGCTTCTTCAGGCACAGGCTTCGATGATCCCTGGTGAGTAGCAGGCTGAGAGCTTCCTTCGGAATCTCTCATTGGAAGTGTAGTCCCTTCATATAAATCAGAAATCATTATGCGTGCACTTTAAAAGCCAGAGACAGTATTCCAGGGCAGCGGGAATGTCGCCCCTGCCCTGGGGTCCCACGAAGGCTAAGGCATCCCCGCTTTATCTATGGTCAAAGTAGACTAGGATGGAGCTGCAGGATACACAGTGCTTTCCAAGTTCTCTCCATCCGGACAGAGTTTCCGTGACTTGGCCTGCCAGCAGAATTGGGTAAAGAAAGCACCTTGGACAGCGGCGTTAAGCATTTGTAGGGGAAGTGAGCTTTGGAGTTGAGGGTCTGGGGTGAGCTTGCGGGAGGTCTCCATGAGGGGCAGTGGGAGGGTCCAGCCGCTAGCGCAGAGGAAGTCGGGGAGCCCCGCGGGCTCTGAAGAACGCGGCTCCGGAGCAGCCCAGGTGGCAGGTGGCACACTCCCGCCCTCTCGGTGGCTCGAGCACCTTCTCACTGTCTTCCTTCCCTCCGCCGCCGTCTCCCTCTCCTGGTCCCCTTGTCCTTCAAGAAGAGCCGCCTCCCTGCCTTCGATGACGCCTTTTACCTCGTGTTTATTCAGATGTCAGGTTTCTCACGCGAGAGAAGCTGTGTGATGATTCCGATTACCATCAGGGTGTCCAGAAGCATCCGCTTTCCTGCAAATGACTCAACTTTAAGGCCGAGTGGCAGAGCGTTCTGTTGTGTGTTAAAGGCCTAAAGGGCCAGGAAACATCCATGGTGCCCGTGTTCAAGCACCTGTCCTAGCTGTTCCAGCGTGAGCTGCGTGTGCGTGCACATGCCATGCGCGTCTGCTGCAGTGAGCGCAAGCACCAAGTGCAGCAGCCGATTCCACCGGACTCTGCCCACCGGCCGCAGCTTTGCCCCTGGGGGTCCCCAGGCCCATCTTCCCAAGCTCACTGAGCGACCCTCGGAGGGAGGATCGCACGCAGCACGCATGCTCACCAGCGCAGACGCGTGCACCGACTTCCACACCGCTGCGTTAGTTCCGCTCAAAGGTGTCATCTGTTATTTTAATTTTATTCTGTGAGCAAAGGTTCCTTGTATGTTGGTGTTTTCTGGATGGAATAGGCTGTATTTTCTTTCTTGCCAAGTACTGAGAATTGAATCCAGGGACTTTGCACTAACCTGCAATCCACATCTCCAGTGCATTATCATTATCATTATAAATGTATTTGGTACACAGCTCAGACTCGTAGTGATCCTCCTGTTTTCAGCCTCCCCCAGTGCTGGGATTACAGGTGTGAGCCACCATGTCCGGTCTTATTATTATTATTATTATTATTATTATTGGCACTATTAGTATTTTTCTTTGAGAGGGTTTCTCTGAGACACTACGCTGCCCAAGCTAGGCTCAGACTCTTGACCACTCTGCCTCAGCCTCCCTTAGTGCTGGGATTGTAGTGTCAGCCACCACAGCAGCAGGTATTTTCTCACTCAATGTTGTGAAAATGGCTCTAGCACCGAGCTCCGCAAAGTCCCCATAATAGCCTAGCAGAGACTGTGTCTTCCAATAACACAAGCAAATCCAGTGTTACCAGCAGCACTGTGGAACCATTAACAACTGTGGTTTCCTTGGTCACCCTCAACGTGACAGCTGCCACCATGAAATCCTCAGTGACTTCTAAAGTGGCAACACCAGGAGTCTCCACCAGTATAACTCTCGCCACCTCAAAGCCTACACCTAAAGCAACAAGTATCTCACAAAACATATCCCAGACATTAACACCCATGACACCACAATCCATAATAGCTTGATGACATTGCTAACAACAACTGTCCATTCTAAAGAAAACAGAGGATCAACACTGAATCCTGGCAGTTTGGTCGGTGGTACAATATTGATACTAGAAGGTTTACTGATTCTTTATATTGGATGCAAAATGTATTATTCAAGAAGAGGCACTTCAGTACAGGGCCATTGATGGGCATGATGTCATCACTTCAGGAAATCCAAGATCCAGGGAAAGAAAGATTAATTTTGGTTTATTGGTTTAAAACAATATTCTCTTCTTAAAATAGTACACATGGGCCAGGTATGTGATGTATGATGCATGCCATAAATATGTGAAGATTCCTGATCATTACTAAAGACAAATATGCCTTAGTTTAAACATTTAAATGAATAGTTGGAGCTCACAAACAATTCATACAGTGATTATATTCCGTTTATCAAATACATCAAAGTAAGCCAAGTCCCCTCTTATGTTTTTGGTGGCACTGGTCATGCAGGACCTGCAACCAAAGCCTTGCTGGAGGCAGGAGCTGCCTAGGCACACAGTTAAGGAGCTCGCTATAGCAGGAAGGAATTTTCTGTGTTGCTCACACAAAGAGCTTCAGAGCTAGATGCAGCCTCATTACTATGCCAGACGTGGAAAGTGTGCGATCGAGTAAACCAGGTCTGAAGCATAATTTGTCAAAGCATCAACATTTTATATTTTAAAGTATAGTACTTTTTCTAGAAACAGATTCTTGAAAATAAAACCCCAAGCAATACCTCTGCTTTACTGTAGTAGGAGACCCAGTGGAGTATTTGGAAAGCCTGTATTTTTATTAATAACTTCTTTTAGAACTTCAGTGTTAGTTGGTATAATTTTCTTTTCTATAGATTCACTGCAATTTAAAAATGATATTCAAAGGGTTGAAATATAAGACTGGCATAGAAAAAACTAGACATTAGATTATTTGCTACTCTGAGAGTATCTTTTGCTAGAAATTGCTTCTATTTCCTATTCATGTGTCAATTTTATATTTAGTGAATATTTTAAAGAAATGTAAAGCTGCTTTTAATATCTAGAAATTTTAATGGAATATGAAAACACCTAACTTTAGAAAGAGATTTCCACAATAGAGTAGGCCTCTGTATTGTCAGACTTACAGATTTTGCTGTTTATTAAACCAGGGATTATGGGAGTTTCTCCCAAGCTACTCTGCCTGCAGGGTGAAAATGCTGCATTTCATATGCTCTCAGTGTAAGAGAACTGGGGAAATGGTACCTTTATAGTTTAAACAAATGTCTTGGAGCAAAAGCCTACTTCGGAGAGGACATTCTTCTTCCTCCGGTGGGCATCTTGCCCTCGGCTGAATGGAGCTGCCTGCAGCACCTCATGAGCACCTATAATAGCAGGGAGCATGTTTTGAAGAGGTTCTGGTTTTACAGTTTATGGCCTAGAATTTAAACTCAGGGCCAAGTTTTAGCAAAAAGGGCCTTCAGTCTTTAAACACCAAGATATTTCTGTCTTAATAGGTGGAAGTAAATTATACCAGTTTCTACAACTCTAAAGTGAGCTAAGACCTCCTCAAGATTGTGTACCAACACTCAACAAGAATAAAATGTGAATTGGTGACTGGGTTTTGATTTTCAGAGAATGTGAGCCATCAAGACTTATGATATGAAAGGATCATTTCTATTTGCTGTGTGTTATGGAGGACAGGGAAGTGTGGGTGACATCTTTTTCTAAAACATGGATATGACTGAGTTTGTATGGTGCATGCACTGTGGAGGAAATCATCCGAAGGGTGCACAGTCAGCTTCACTGAGAAGTGCGGGCTGTTGGCCTTTTTGGTCTCGCAGCTGCTGTTCCCGTTCTTTGTGAAATGCAGACTGGACAGTGGAGGGAACCTTTCCAGCCTTGTCTCTTGCATCCCTGATCATCCAGCACCAGCCTGGAGTCTTCTTGAAGGCCAGCTTCTTGTGCACTTTGCAGCTAGAAAATGACTTTTACCTTACTGCTGTCACTACCTTGAAAGGATCCTCCTTTGGGGGTCATGGAAGTAGTGTAGGCTTTTCTCTATACATAAGTAGTATAATTTGTTGGTTTTAAATATTGATACTTTGATCACAGGGTTTTTTTTTAATCTACAGAAACAATAATGCAAAAAAGCTGTATGACTTCGGAATGCATTTCCTGAGCATAATTTGTCTTCCTAAGTATGCTTATTTAAGCAACTGGCCAATTTTCTTTGTACTCCTTGAGAATATACTTACTTAAAGATAAAACATTCCAGATGTATGTCTAAATATCATGCAGAAGTCACTCTGATTTTTAAACACCCTTGGATAATCCACAAAAGGAATAATCCAAGTAAAACAAGTGAGAGTCGGCAGTATATTACAGTGGTAATTCTGTAAGAAAATCTCTCTTACCTTTTGTTTTTCTATTATAATGACCAGCTTTTGATATGTGCTTGTTACTGAGATCTATTTTTAAAATAAAATTTGCTCTTCCTGCAAAGAAAAAGACTGCAGAAGCGTGGCATGCGTCACAGCTGGCTTCCCAGAGTGGCGCTCCTGTGCCAGCACCGCTGCCAGCGGCTTTCTTTGGCTGGCCCTGTTTCCTGGCATGCTCTTTCCTGTCAGAGCCTCCCACACTTCCTTTTAAGTCTTTTTCAACAATAATTTAGTGACAAAATAATTCCAGCCACTAGTATTACTAATCATTCTGATTAAGTCCTGCTTTCCCAACATGTTGTAATTTATTAGCAAGTTTATAATTGCTATATTTTCTCACAGTAAAGAGTAACCCACAGGAGTTTCATGCATGAGTGCAATTATTCCCAGCCTTCCTAGTTGCCACCACTTTCCTCCTCGGTGCTCCAGCGACAAGGCCAGCTGTTCAGAAGGCTGCACGCTATGTAATAGACTGGTAGTGGATCTGCCTTAAATTTAGGAAGCAGACTTCATAATGTCACACGTGTGATTGTGCCCCATCTTTTGAGCACTCTGTCATATAAAGAGGGAAATCTGCACTGGGCTGCCATAGTCCTCTATGGCCCAATGAGTAACTCAGCTTCTACTTCAGCTTTCTGTGATGCAGCGTAGAACAGGATGCTGAAAGCTGCACGCCAGCAGCCTCTGGCTCTGAAGTAGGACAGCGAAGGAGCACAGCACAGCACAGTGACACCTGAGTGGCTGGGGCGAAGGCACATTCGGCTATCTCCTTCCATATCCTTTGAAGACTGACAATAGGTGGCACAATGCTGGACAAAAATTTATAGCAGTTTCCTTTCCTTTAATCCCACCACTGATAATGGGTAAAACCTGTACTGTGACTGAGGCCCATCATGGCAGCGAACAAGGGCAACCAACAGGACTGATTGTACTTACAGCCTTCACATCTCCCCAGGGTTAATCGCTAAGTACTTCACACACAGAGAGTGCTACCCGGCTTATTGTAATGAGTGCATTTCAGTATGAGCCTCTCTCTCAGAAGCTGGCCAGCCTGGGTGTTTGCGAACCTTCTTTGCCTTCCATGAGGCAGCCCTAGAACCACACGAGGTGACCAGCAAGGGCTGCAGTGCCCATGCTCAGGCATCCAATGTGGCTGGCTAAGTTCATTCTGTGGGGAGGAGTTTGCGAGAACTGCTGGCCTGAGTTTTAGTTTTAGCACTGCGAGGTTTAACCTCTATTGCATCTTAAAGATAAAAGTCAATCAAGAACTCCTGAGAGCCAGTGAAATACCCTTCCCGGAAGGTCCAGTGCAGTCTGTGTGTGCAGGTCCCCTTGTAGTAAGCAGAGCATTGTGGGCCATCCTTTAATTTCAGGGAGGACAACACAAGGAGAGATTCTTTTGAACACTGGCAGATCTTGATCCATTTTGAAGATTGGCATAGCCAGCCATCTAGCTGATGCTCTGGGGGTCACAGCAGAAGACATGACAGTTAGATACAGTAGCCCACGGAGACCTCAGATCTCACACATTCCACAGCAGTCTCTGCTTCCTGCACCATCTTCAGATATCTCTTGGACTATATGCTTATAAATAGTTTAACAAAAATAGTCATAGAAGCCACATGCTTCCCACCTACTTGTGTAGTTAAAATGGAAGTTGTTGGTCTGTATTTTTTTTGCCTCATTTAAAAAAATAAATCTGAGAGAAGTGCTTTAAGAAGATCCATCAGAATAAATAACCAGAACAACTTTGGAAAGACATGTCAGGTATTTAATTTGCATTGTGAAATAGTTGATATTTATTCTGTTAATATCTAAGTCACCTCAGGTTATCCTGGGCATCATTCTTCTTCCTATAAGTGAGAATTGAAGAGTTCAAACAGTGTGGTAAATTCAAAAGGGTTCAGGGATGATTAGTATGACAAGGAAAAGACAAAAAGGTGCATTTGCAAAACTTTTCTTAATCAGATCAATTTGTAGACAGGATGCAGGTGTTCCGGGCACCTGCTGTGGCAGGTGTGCAGCATCACAGGACTTCTTGCAGTGGTTTCTTAACCAGGCACCTTTAAGATCTATCAGGGTGACTTGGGGGAAGTAGTTGAGCACAACAGATTGCACACGTGTTCACATTCATGCATATTTGTACAGACAAAATCAACCTCGTGTGGAAGAAGCCACATTTAAGGGGATATGTCTAAATAATTATTGTAAATTCATGAATTACAGGAGCGAGTGGGAAGGAAAATCTCCATCCCCAAGCCCAGTGAGTGATGGAGGCTAACCCAAGACAAAGGAGCACTTAGGGACAAGCCTGGCCTCTCCCCTCTCCACAGGGGCCAGGCAGGGAGAAAGGACACCTGCACTTGCTTGCCTGCTCTCCCATCGCCCCTCTCCGATCCTCCCTGGGACCCTGGCAGCACGCTCAGCTCCATCCATTTGTCCTCTTCTCTTTCATGGTGCTCTCCTGGAGCAGAGCAAGAAGCAGGATGCCCCTCGGGATGACCAGGGCCCGAGTGCCAAGAGCCTGGACTTCTGGCCGCAGCTGATCACACTGATGGTGACGATCATTGACGAGGACAAGACGGCCTACACACCCGTGCTGAACCAGTAAGTGCACCGTCTCTGGAGAGAGTGCGTATGCCGCTCAAGTGAGAATGTGCACTCGATGCCTGTGGGAAACACTCCCAAAATTAAGCTGCAGAACGCAGAGGACTTCTGTCCGTGAATATCAGCTCAGCCATATTAATCTTTGTCTCCAGGAGGGCAAACCCTATGGGACTTCTATTTGAGTCCCATAGGGTTTGCCCTCCTGGAGACAAAGATTTCCCAAGACTGGCTTTTTTTTGTGATGTATCCCATTTGCTTTTTTCCTCTCATAGCTGTCTTATTGCCTCAAAAGAAAAGTAAGTACGCTCCTTAAAAGCTGAAAAGAATGTTGTAGAGCAAGAACTATGCATATTCCATTGTTTTTTAATAATAAAGATTTACCATAGAAGCCCTGTGTTAAAATAGTTGTGCATATTTGCTACAGCAAAGTTAATACAATGCTTAGTAGAACAAGTCTGTTTCAGAAAAGAATGATTTGATTCTGTGCCACAGAGTTCTATAGATAGATTCCATCATGGCTGTTCTGGAAGAGTATTTAAAATCATCTTCTCTAAACGCCACTACCTGTGAGACTTCAGCAGATTAACTTCCCTGGATCTCACTTTTCTCCTACATGAAATAAGGAGAAATATAATTACAAAGTGGTTTCCTGGGTCTAAATCCATGTTAAGTTTCAGGTGTTGACTGACCCCAGCCCGACCCCTGTAGGCCACAGCAAGAATGCCTGACCCTAGGCACGCAGCCTCTGTCTGCCACACCCACCCCTGCACCTTTCTGCTTTCTCAGTTCCCTCCCTAGAGCTTCACCCCTGCACTCCTCCTCTGCCCTAGGAGGACCCCTTCGCCCCGATTGAGGCCAGGCACCAGAGTCTGGGCACCCACTCAGGCCTCCAGCAGCGCTGCAGCTTGCACTTACCTTTTCATTCACTCTTTAGAGATTCTTGGGGACAGGAGAGGGTGCCTGAGGTTGGAGACCACCAGCTTCTTCAGGCAGGACCACCTATGGGTGGGGACAGGCTGCTAGAGAAGGAAGGGCTGAGTACAAACAAGCAACTGCAGGGCAATGCAATTAGAAGTTTGGGGAAAGGATTTGTTTTTCATTAAAGAAATATCTTGGTATTTACCAGGTGCCTTAAACCAGGATAGGACCAGTAGATAAATCAGGGCTGTGAGAAGCATGATAAAGTCATGGAATAAATTAGAATGTCCAGGTTTACTTTAGCCATATACCACAAAAGACATATAATGATTTTAGTTGACTTTTGGTAACTACATATATATATATATATATATATATATATATATATATATATATATATATTCACTTATATATATATTCACTTATATACATATATATTCACTTATATACATATATATTCACTTATATACATATATATTCACTTATATACATATATATTCACTTATATACATATATATTCACTTATATACATATATATTCACTTATATACATATATATTCACTTATATATATATATATTCACTTATGGCAAAATAAATTTGAAATTGTACACTAAATCAAACCTGCTAAGTACAGAGATGAGCATTGACACAGAGAGGAAACGAATGTCTTTGTTTTGCATTTTAATTTTGTTTCTAATGTCAGAGTTTAGAACCGCCTTTTGGCATGAACACTTAATCCTCAAGAGCGGGAGGGTATGCTGATTGTGTGGAAGCTGTTTTATGACTGCATTTGCTCGGGTGGCAAGGGCGTTAGGAAGCTCGTCTGCTTTGTGGAGCTCATTCAGCTGTCTTGCATTCACCTGGGGACTGGGGTGTGTTCTGTGCCTGACATTGGCCTCTGGGGGCCTGGGAGCTCTGGGTCCACAGCTGCGGTCCGAGCACACGGCACAGTCACATCCGGCTCCGTGACCACTGTCTGCGTACTTAGGCTGCACAACACCTTGGGAAGAAAGAAACTCCTGCCAACATCAGGGCGTAGCGGGTCCTGTTCTAAGTCTGGAGTCACAGATCTTGAAGGGCACAGAGGTCAGCAGCAGTCTGACAAAGGACCCTTCCCCTGTCCTAGGGCACAGACCAACTTGAGAACACATCAGCTACAACAAGAATTTGATAGCAATAGTGAGTGAATGAATGATTCAAAAGTATAAGACACTTTAAAATATCTTTCAGCATAATTTAGTATTATGGGCATAAGTAGTATGTTGATTGAAGTTTGTCACCATGCCCAAGAAGTCACAGCACGCTTCAACTACTCCCAATTGGATGAGAAATCTATGTAGGTTAACATGTAGGTACGGAGGAAGGATTCCTGCTGTTCTGCTCACTAGTTCACATCCAGGGAAATGAATTGCTGAATGAATGAATAAGTGACCCTTAGTGCAGCGAGTAACTGTGTCCTCTACTGTCCACTCAGTAATGGGCCACGGCATTTCTCTGAGCACTGTCTTCTCAACTTAATAAAATGTTTTTGGTGGAGTAGCTTTCTTCATGCTTATAGAAATTTCACAGAAATGGAAACATTTAAGTAGAATACGGATTTAGATGTAGGTACCCAAGGGTATTGTTGTCTAATTGAATTCAATGTAACAACACATAGCTCGAGTATGTCATTTGACTAATTTTGATATATGAATCCAGCCAAATCTGTCACCATAGTACTGAAATGAAGAAATCCTTCCCCTCCTGAACCTCCAAGGTGCCTTCCTGAATCCGTGGCAGCCCCTCACTGTGTCAGGCACAGTGGGTTAGTTGGGAAATATTACTATATATGAGCATGCAATTATACATTATATACATTTGTGCATCTGGCTTCTTTTACTCCACTACTTTCAGATTGATTTTTGTTATTTGTGATCTCATTTTACTTTCTGAGGAACATATCATTACATGAATATACAAAATATTTTGGTCCATTTATCTGCTAAACAGAACCTGAAACTGTTTAAGGTTAGATCGCAATGGATTTGTTTATAAGTCTTCTCTGTGGGCTCAGGCTTTTGCCTCTCCGGGGCTGTGTGGTAGGTGTGATTGAGTGCTTCTAAGCTGAACACATGCTTTCTGATGGCTCTCTTGCTGACCCTTGTGTGTTTGGTGTTTTAAGGTTGGCCATTCCAAAAGACACAGCTTTACGATAGTCAGATTCCACTGTGACTTTAACATCTGCTTTTCTGAATCTGAGTGAAGTTGACCGCCTTTATATATGTTTATTTGCAATTTTTGATGATTTTGTTTACTCACATCCTTTCTCATTTTCAGGTTGGGCTGTTTATCTTATTGAGTCATAATAGTTCTTTATATAGTCTGCAGAACGACCTATTGTCAAGTGCAATATTTCCTTCTCATTTACAGCATTCTTATTTGTATCTGTTGAGTGAAGTGTTTTGTGTGGTGTGGGACTGTGTGTGTGTGTGTGTGTGTGTGTGTGTGTGTGTGTGTGTGTGTGTGTGTGTATTTTGATGAGCTGGTAGGGTGGCTTCTTTTTGGCCTTGTATTTATTATTTTATATAATCTAAATCTTTGCAAGATCCACAGTCAGTTTGTAGCAGCTGTTTACTCCAGATGTCTTTGACTGAAGTCCATTGCTCACTGCAGAATTTTTCACAATAGATTTTGAAGTTCCTTAGTTTGCTTACATTTGGTTAACTAAATTTCCACCTCTATTTGTTTGAAAATAAAAAGCATCTTTTGTCTACAAAATTGCTCTGGCACCCTATGTAACAGTCCAGGCTGTTCTCTGTATTCTGTCCTGTTGATCTATATGTCTTCCATTACCCACACTCCTTGGGTGAGGTACTACCACGATAATATCATCCCCTAGTTATTGGGGCCAATCAGGCCACAATCTCCCAAACAAGTGGACAGCGAAGGCCTAAATAAATGTGGCTAGTGAAATGATTTCTGGGCTCCAGGAGGATCCAGACCCTCTTACAGAATTTGTAAGTTCTCTGGGTCCAGACCAAGAACTTTTCTAGGCAGCCTGCATTTTAATAAATGCAAACAAAGCAGGGGA
>PVKA01016191.1:0-48416 GCA_004027165.1 Ctenomys sociabilis | reverse complement strand
AAGAAAGAAAGAAAGAAAGAAAGAAAAGGAAACGAAAGGAAAGGAAAGGAAAGGAAAGGAAAGGAAAGGAAAGGAAAGGAAAGGAAAGGAAAGGAAAGGAAAGGAAAGGAAAGGAAAAGAAAAGGAAGAGAAGGAGAGAAAGTAATAACGAGAAAACATGACCCTTTGTGTGTGCATGGATGTGAAGAAGGGGGTCCTTTTACAGCTGCTTTTCTCCATCCAACTCTCTCACTCAAGTCATCATTTACTCCCTGGGTTTCTTTCCAATTATCTAACAGTTTTCAGACATCTTGAGCTCTAATCTCCCTCTCAAAGCCCAATTCGCATTCTGCATTCCTCCCCGACTTTGGGGCCTGAACACCCCACCCCCTCATTTCCAACAGGTCAAAAGTGGCTTCACTCCTTCTTGGTCATTGCTCACCGAATATTTGGACAAGGTAGGATCAAAAATATGACCACTGTTTACATTAAAAATATTTACAATAGTGAAAGCACATTGCCATTAATTCACCCTAAATATTCCACTTTGCCTCAAGCACATCTATATTATTAATCTTGATACTTTAGGAAGCAGCTGTGGAAATCCTCTTTCATATTTGTAGCCATGCTCTTGTGGCTGCTAGAGTGTTCTGAGCTGCAAGATATTCACTATTCATGGTCATTTCGACACAGGAGAAGAGTCACCAGCTGCTGCCTGCTGGATCTGATGAAGCAGAATGAGGACTCGTGTGCTTTCGTGGTCTGCTTTTCCTTTTTGTTAAACTGCATGTGGCAGTTGGATTCACCACATTTCTGATCACTTGGGCATGGGTGTCTTATAAACAGAAGAGGGAGGATTTCCAGCATGGCTTTGGAACATGACAAGAATGACAAGGTAAGTATATTAGAGGTGAGGAAGGATATTTGAAGGGGATGAATAGTAATGTGTTATTTATTATACTGATTTTTAATTTTTTAAACACTCACACATATTCTGATCAATCCTTATATGTCATGATGAGGTCAGTAAATATAAGCAAATGTAAGTAAAGCTAATCTATCTGCCTACACATAACAGAAACAGTATAAGTACTAAATAAACTAAGCCTGGTTATCATTTTTATTTTCCTTCATAGTAATGCTAGGTCTTGCCATGATGAATATTTTTGCTCCATTTTATTAATGCAGAAATTAATATAACCAAGTGGTTACAATTCATAGGTCACTAAATATAAAAGTTTGGGTGAGGTGACCAGGCAGGGTTTCCTATACATGCTTATGAACTTTGATTAATGAGGACAAAATAATATTGAGAATAAACTTTATGGAAGTGAATTTTGACACTGACCCAATGAAATTGAGAATAGTTATTGTGTAAGTGTAACGAAGCATTCTAAGTTAATATTAATAGCTTCATTTAACTAACTCAAGTATCTAAATATTTCTCATTATTTTGTAGAAGTCATTATGAAACAGCAAATTAAGTGTCTTGCTTTGATCAATAGCAATAAGCAATAAGGCAGCAATAATCTAATAAATTGCCCAGATATAATTTGACTTCACACATCTGACTACCAAGATGTCTCCTTTCTAAGTTTCTTCTACCTCTGAAATGAGGATCAAGAAGCTGGGGAAAGAAAAGTCAACCTCTAGACAGAGACAATACAAAGTAATTAAGATAGAAATAAGACACATAGAAGTGGGGTTAACCAGGTTTGGTGGGTTCAGAGGCAATATGGCAGCGAGAAAATGTTTGGGAATGCATGTAGGAAGGTACTTACCCTCCTGTGCTTATGACAGCTCTAGTCCCAGGAGTCAAAATATGGAATCAACCCAAATGTCCTAAAGAGGATGAATGGATGTACAAAGAAAGTATAGCATTCTTTTTTTATTTTATTTTTTTCACTACAAAGTGGTCCTTTATTTATATCCCGCCATTTTGTTTTAAAGTGTGGTATATCTATTTAAATTCTACTATCAGCCATAGAAGAAGAATGAAATCTTCCATTTGCAGCAACATGGATGGAACGATAGATTGTTATGTTAAATAAAATAAGCCAGACACAGAAAGATAACTAGGTGTTCTGAGAGCTATGTGTTCTCACACAAGTCTGGAATCTCAAGCCAGCCTTGTAATAGTGGTCACTAGAAGTTAGGCTGAAATAGAAAGAGTTTCATATGGGGTAATAAATCAGAGAAGAAGAGTCAATTTGAGTTGCTATTTAGCATGGTAGGTAGGGTTACTACTGGGTGAAACAATCTATGAATGTCTGAAAATGATTACCACAGGAAACATATGATCCTTCATGCACAAAAATGCAATGGAGGGGCCAGGGAGATGGCTCAGTAGAATAAGCACTTCCCTGGCAAGCTCAAAGGCTTGAGTTCAATCCCTGGTTCCAAAAAAACAATGCGATGGAAATCCCTACTTTGACAACTGCACTTTGTACACATGTACTGAATTATCATAATGTACCACAGAACGATTTACAAATAATAATTCTCAACAAAAATAATTAAAGAATGCACTGGAAATGGGAGTTAGCTTCTTTATGTAGAACTAGACAGTTTGCCTAAAATGTTAAGCCTTTACCCACAGTGCCACATGAACAGCTATCATATAACTATACAGAAAAGACAAAGAAACTAAGACCATGAAAATGCCCGGGTCTGATCCCAGCCCTGACCTGGGTTAGCAAGTTAAATACGAGAATCCCACGCCAGGCTGTAATAGGTCCAGTAAGCTGTGTGCTTCATCAAGTTCAAGGCCAAGAGGGCCTTAGGCGAACATCTGGCCAGGATTGTGCCTTCCATTTATTAGCACAGTTTGTTCCTTGTGTTGACTCCATATGAGGTAATTATCCAGGTCAGGTAACTGCGGCATGGTTTTAGCGTTTGCCTTATCACATGGAAGCACGATTCAGTATAATAACCCCAGTTTAAGGAAAGGCTTTTCTGACTCACTTTTACCGCAAGTTCTAAATACTTACATAAATATAAGAAATACAGTGTTATGAAGTAAGACCAGTAATTCTTAGGTATAACAACTTCTGTATGAAAGCAATTATCTCTTCAGCTATATAGTAGCTCCGTTAACCCTATCGCATTGTTCCCAGCTAGAACAACTACTTTTGTAAAACCTTTACAGTGACATGGATGTAAAATTTGTGTTAATATATTTGTTGGTAAAATTTGCTTTGGAAAAATTTTTGTCATGGTTTAAAGGATTGAAGTACATCCCCAGACCACCATCACCACATCGTCATTGTCATCACCATTGTCATCATCGTTGTTGTTTTGTTCTGCTTTGTTTTGTTTTGAGACGGTCTCAGTGAATTGCCAAGGCTGGGCTTGAACCTGTGATCCTCCTGAGTAGCCCTCCCAGAGAACTGGGATTCCTGGAATACATGCCTGGCTACTAAAGAATTTTTAATGCAACTTAAAGCAAATTTAGTTTCTTTAGAAAATGTGACAATGGATGAGTGAGAAATGGGAACTAACTTATTTTTTTCATTATTATTAACAAATGTAGTTGGTATTCACTCAATTTACAGTCAATACCCAATTCTGAATTATAACCTAAAATCTAACAAGCTAGACTGAATCTTCCTGCTAATGAAAATATAATTTGACCACACAATATCTGAATTGTTTTTTTAATCTACCAGAATCCAGTGGAACATTTTCAGTGCTACAATTTTCCTATTCAGTTCTATGAGAAAAAAAAATTTCTATGTTTAACCTACTTTTTAAAGAACCAGTTACACATATTGTAGTGAATGATAAAAATCCTTTTTTTTTAATATGTCCACACTACTTTATCTGTCAAATGGTGAGCAAACATCCATAATATGCTATGCCATCCATCAAAGCATCTGAGTATCTTGTAAAGTAAAGCACACAGACCCAAGATAGTTTAATGATTACTAAGTAAATAGGAGACAGATGTGAATACTAAAATACTAATACTGCATAATCTTCTGATGGTGAACATCATCAAAACAGTATCCACAAAAAGAAAATAAAGCCAGAACCATATCCTTATGCAATGATAGCATGAATGTGTCATAAGGTGTTGAAAAAGAAGTTCAGAGCTGTGGCAGCAGGCAGGATTGCTGCCAAATCACTCAGTTCCAACAGATAACACTTCATAGAGCCTCACAGGAACAGGAAAGTCACAGAAACTAAAAGCAATGTGTTACAGAAAATAATTTATAAATAATTTCAGTATACTTCATATATTAATTTTTATACTTAAAAAATAGCTCTTAAACTTTCAAATTGAGTATTATTCTGTGAGAGGATGTTTTGATAACATCTTTTGTTACAAATTAAGGTCAGGGGATGTTGGTGCTGACACCTAGTGGCATAATTTCTAAAAACCTAGATGCATTTGAGAGAGAGACCAAGGGGCCTATCTACATAGAATGTGCAGTGTTACCTAGCCAGATAGATGGACCTCATTGGGTACATTCTCAGGTCTACTGGACATTCACATTATGAATTACTATATTAAGCCTAAGACCACATTATCTTCAATAACTTGATTCCACTTAGTGAAGAAAGGAAAACTGACACATCTACTAACACCTTTAAAATACCAAGTCCCTCAAAGCCCTTTGTACTTTACTGAGAACTGCTGCTTCCTGGAGATCCCCAGCTACTAAAGGCACATCCAAATTCATACCAGATGTAATTTCATCTCAATTTCTCAAATAACAGTAACCCTGCTCCAACTTCCACATTTGCTTTCTAGGTACTTTAAGTTTCCCCCTTGAGAGACTCCTTTTTAGAGCTGGGTATGTGTTATTTTAGACAGTGCTTACACAAACAAGCATGTATATTCTAATGACCACAAAATTCCCACACTCAGATTCAACAATGACCAAAGGCTTAAACATAGCCACCAGGGACTACTTTAATGATTTCTAACCATACACATGAATGATATGCAGAAGAACACAGAAGAAATGGAAATTTGCATAAAAAAATTAGAAGCACAGGGATAACTTCTAACAGCATTCAAGTAGATTTTGTAGTGTGTGTGTGTGTGTGTGTGTGTGTGTATACAACAGCACAAAGGAAAGACATTCTAGTTCCAGAATACATTTTCACTCTAGCATTTTGGACATAGTAGGTAAACATTTAATTGAAAACTGAACAGTCGAATAAGATGGCAATTCCAGTATAGCTTATTTTCCTGTTGACTCTGATGGAAGCTCTAGAATAGGTAGTATTCTCCCAGGGTATTAATTTTCTCTTAAGCAAAAGTGATTTTGGTGAGTAGCTCGGTTACAGTTTTCTCCAATAACACTTGCAAAGTGGCACCAAGCCAAGCAGTGATAGAATTAGGCCACCACTCCTTGGTGAAAAGACCACGTTTCTACAGTGACTTTATAAATTATTGGGTTTGAATTTAGATTTTAGTCTCTTATGAAAATAACAGATAAAAATAGAATAGGCACTCAAGGTACTACTAATTAATATAAACATAGCTAAACTATAACTCTTCATACAAGGCAATCTCTTTTAGGCATTTATATTTTCCTTCAATGGAAAAATCCTGGACATTCATGAAGTATATTCATTCAAAATGTTTCACTTACAAATGAAACAGAGTGCTCAGCTGAGGAGATGGGTCCCTTAGATTCAATGACTTAATATATTCCCACCTATATACACACAGGATATAAAAATAAACCTATAGAATGATGGGTACTATATAGAGTGACTTTACTAAATGAAAACAGGCTAAGAGAGAGAAGAAAGAAGACTGGAACATGGTGAGGACTGAGAATGATAATTTTAAAGAGAAATTTGAAGGATATAAGATCGTAGGCTAAGGTTATAGGTTGTGGAGTAGAAGAAAGAAGCTATGCTTCTACTCAGTCTGCCATGAGCCTGGATTTCAATCTAAAGTACATCAAATGTTTAAATAGTTACTATCATGTTTTAACTTTTTATAGCAAAGCAAAATCTAATGCTCTTACAAAATAAAAACAAATTATAGATGTGAAATTTTCTTATTTGAGAGTATTTTCAGAAACTTCAAATAAAAATTAAATGGGATAGTGTTACATCTATTTCATATATGTGAAACATATATAACATTGTAAATATATATAACACTATAAATATATAAATCTTGCTGGATATAATGAAGGATACTTCATTATATGCCCATCATTCATTCATTTGCAACTAAGGTGATTAAAGTGTCTGCAAGCAGGAGCAGGGGGCAGGGGTTTGATCCCTGGCCTGCTGTGCTGGCCTTGCCCGCAGGGCGCGCTGAGACAGGGATTGAGACTAGGCACAGTGGCACACGCCTGTAATGCCAGCACTTGGGAGGCTGTAAACAGGCAGAGCTGAGTCCGATGTAGTAGTGAAACCCTGAACACCCTGTAGACTCTTCCCTAGAGTTAAATAAATAAATAAATAAACAAACAAACAAACAACGAAGATAAACCACACAGTTGCGCTGGTCTAGAAACGGCACCTGTATGAGTATGTCTTAAAGCTCCACTATTTAAACATGGAAAGTTCAATGGATTTGTCTCTTCTGAGATAACAGAGGCAAAACATCAATACATTAGCCCTCTGTCCCTTATTAATAAGAGTTCTATGAGATGGAAAACATCCTGTTTAGGCGAACCTAAAGAGTGAAGCCCCAGAGGCCTTGATATGAATCCAGTTTTCTATTCCAGTTCCTATCTCAGACCACTCCTCCACACTCTGAGTCAAAGGCAGACGGGTCCTGGATCACAATGATTTAGAGAGAATCATATCAAAGCACTTGACCTTTGGCGCTGTACGGAGCACATTTATTCTCATCATGAAAAGATGCAAATTCTGTTATTCTGGGGATCATGATGTTAAAAGCTCTACATTGTGAATGGAAGTTCCCTCCTTACCCTCAGTCTCTTTCTACTACATTCAATCCAAAATAAGTCTATGTATGTATTCAGAAAATAAAAATATTCTTAATTAATTGAATATATTAGTATACAAATACTTATACAAAAAGAAAAAATTTCACATGTCTATCTTCAGGAGATTCTGTCCTCTCATTCTTTATTTTCATTCTGCAGCATGAGGGCCATGACCTTCTTTACTGGTCTTCTCCTACAGTGCAAAAAGCTTTCACACTTACTGAGTAGCACATCTTCTACTGATTCCCCATCAAGAAGTACTTTCCACTGCTCATCTCCCCATACCTGACATGTAGCTCACGCTCAATGCCTTCCACATATTGGCTGGATGTTAGATCTTGTTAGCATGTGTTTTGGAAAGCACAAAACCACCAACTCCTTTTATTAATGATTTTCAATTATGTTGGCTTGAATTAACATTTTAGAGTAAATGAAACTTGGAAAGAGTGTCCTAATTTAAAAATATCCTTTAGGAAAGAGAAGCTGTTTTCTCAAAAGGGTTAACATATCCTTTGAAGAGTTAACTGAGTGCCAAAAGTAAGCACTAAGACTCCAATTTATATGGTAGCAATTTATTTTTACT
Organism: Ctenomys sociabilis; assembly: GCA_004027165.1. Lineage (NCBI taxonomy): Eukaryota > Metazoa > Chordata > Mammalia > Rodentia > Ctenomyidae > Ctenomys > Ctenomys sociabilis. Next base: position 40,925 of record PVKA01016191.1, on the reverse strand, counting down.
AAACTGCAAATAAAGGGGCCGGCGGTATAGCTCAGTGGACTAAGCGCTTGCTTAGGTAAGCGCAGCGGCCAGGGTTCAATCCCTGCTTCCGCTTGCCGCGCTGGCCCCGCCTTCGGGTGCGCTGAGCCTGCGATTGGAGTCTGGGTGTGGTGGCACGTGCCTGTAATCCCAGCACTAGGGAGGCGGAAAGCAGGAGGATCACTATGAATGTGGGCTGCGTAGTAAGACCCTGTGTACAAAAAAAAAAAAAAAAAAAAAAAAAAGAAAAGAAAAAAGAAAAACCTAAACTGCAAATAAAAGCTTAGAAACAAATTTGTGCCAATACCCATTAAAATTTAAAAGTCTACTTCCTAGGTTTCATGTATTTTAGAGGACTTCAATAATTAACCAAAAATAAAAGTCAGTTCCAATAAGTATGCAAGGACATAATACAATTCAGTTAGTATGCATGTTTATATACATAAAGTGATAGTATAGATATACACCAACAGTATTCAGTAGATGCATCCAGTCCCCCTCACAGTTCTATCTGAAACTCTCCTGTAAAGATATCTTTTGAAAGAAAGAGTAGTTATATATATATATATATATATATATATATATATATATATATATATATATATGTATGTATGTATATATATGTATAGCTTCTGTATACTCACACTTTATTTATGTGCATATTTCATTATAATATTTACATGAGTTTTTATATTCTTGGACAACATATGTAAATAAATCACATAGCAATTAGAAAATTTAGCAACTAAATATGCAATCTGTTAAGCATAATCAAGCATGCTATTCAACAACTGTATAATTCAATCTTTCTGGAGGAAATATGTATTTTATATGAGAGTGTCTTAGTAAAACTTGATGTAGTTTTCTCAAAATTTATAACAGAATTTTTGTATCATCAAACAATAATTTAGAAAGCCATCTGACTACTGGTTTATTTCCACATAAAGGAAAAGCTTATTCCTCATCACTGAACTCTGATGAAGGTCTCATTCTCTATTTCCTACCACATGTAAATATGTTCCACCAATGGACATTATTTCCAAATAAAAGAATTCAATCTTCTCATCAACATAATATTAATATATTAACATTAATAAAAAGTACCATTGTAAAAGAAATCTTTATCCACAATTTTTCCAAAGCTATTATATATAAAAAATTTAACTGTTAATTTTGCAAATATGGGATCACCATAAATCCTTCCTTTTGCTTTTCAGAAGATTTTCATTTTTGTTGAGTCAGTCAATATTGAAAACCACTGATAAGACAAGTCAATTGTTTCATGTAGTAAACGAACTAAAACAGTACCAATTCAAAACAAGCATTACTACCTTGGTCTGACTTTTCACAAAAGACAGCAGATCTCTTGCCAGGTAACACCATTTCTTTCAGTTCTGTGGACAAAGAGAAAAGGGTTGAACAAAACAAACTTTCCTTTAAGTGTTTCTTTAAAAAGATTCATTAGTAATAAAGGTCAGAGAAGAAAATCATTTAACAAAATATTCAGCTTCATTCAGCAGCTGCCCTGGGAGCTACTTGCTTTAAATGCCAAATAATTTCCCAAAGGTCCTCTCTCCCCTCTGGCTGAGAACTTGGGCAACTGGAGCAGAGACTCAGCAGCCTGGCTTCCCAGCGAGAAAAGCATCCTATGTTTTGAAATGATCTTCTACTATTTCAAAAGATAAGATATAAACATGTTGGAATAGACCGTTGACTATACAACAAACTGAAATTAAATTTGCAATTATCTAAACTTATTTTCCTCCCTCTTCTCGTGAGCATGGGCTTGAAAATATTCATGAAATTTTGGGTCTTTCCACAAAAAGTGATAAGATGAGATATTGTGGGATGATTCTGTACATAATTGCTGATTACCCTCCTTATGAGATGCAATTTGAAAGCTTTTCTCTGGTGCAGTGAGGAGGAAAGTACTTCGTAGAAGTCAGAAGTTATGAAAATATGTTTCATTCCGTCCCTTAGCGTATAACCATCTTGAGGAGTATCCCATAAAAGACTTTATTGCACCATTATCTGAATGATCAGATTGAAGGATAAGAAATTCAATCTGAGCAATAGCTTTCCAGAAAAGCCCATCACACAGATAGGTAAAAATTTTAAGTTCATGCCTTAAGAAAGTTATTTGACTGAAAGAATGTTAACAGTTAAACATGACATTGATTAATCGATAACAATCATAAAAAGAAAGTCGTATGAATGACTACAACATCATTACAACATCTCACCAGATGTGTGATCTTGAGAGAGTGAGTTAAACTCTTGTACACCTTTATTTTTCATCGATAGTATGAGAATCATAACTCTTCCTACTTCATAGAATGCACAGGAAAGCTGAGTAAGATAAATGTGGACAGTGGACATAGTATAACACCAAACCAAAAGTTAAATGTCAGCTGGTATCAATGTCAACATCACTATTTTTAAAATTGTTAGAATTATTCTCTTTAAAAAAAATCTTTCTACCCCATTGAAAAATCAATGTTCTAACGAGCAACGGGGACAAATAATCAAGTCCTATCCTACTAGATATTAACTAATTTTCCCATTTATTAATCAGATGCAGACAACAAAGGAAATAAAACATCATTTAAGTTTTTATCAGGCCAAAGCAAAGGTTTGAAAATATTTCAGGAAGGATTTCTGTTGTTACCTGCTCTACATCTATGTCTCCTCTCAATTTCTGAGGAGTTTTTGTCAAAGAATCTTTAAGACACTGAAATATAGGATTCACTTTGGACCAGGGAGATAGTTCAGTGGTATAAGGGCTTGCCTGGCAAGGGCAGGGTCCTCAGTTTAGTACCTGGTACCACAACAACAACAACAACAATAAAAAGATTCACTTAATGCACCTGGCCCTGGTCTACCTCCATGAACACTCAATCTTACTCCAAAAAAAGTTAAATCTTTCTCTAATCCAGGGCCCATGCCACACTTAAGAGAAACTACAATAAAAATCAATATTTAAGAAAAACAATTTAGTGATGGTAACACATCTCAGGGACAATTATTTAGAGCAACTGGTGAAAATACTATCATTAAGCAACATAAAATAGTTGAAGCAGCAGAAATTGTGAAAAGAATATTCTGTAGAAATTTAAAGGAAAAATTTAAAAAAACAATATTTTACAAAAGTCAGTCAAAATAATTAAACCATGACATACATGACAACGGGTCCTGCTGGTGTGAGAAAATTTCATAGAACAAGACTTTGAAAAACTCTGGGGCTGGAGAGATGGCTCAGTGGAATAAGTGCTTCCCTGGCAAGTGCAAGGGCCTGAGTTCAATCTCCGGTTCCACCAAAATAAAAAAAATAAAAAAATAAAAAAAAAAAGACTAACTCTGGATGTTGACTGCCCCTCAAAAGCCCATGTTTAAAAGATGGGTCCCAGGCTAGGGTGAAACACTCCCTGTAGTCCAAGCACTCTGGAATGAGGAGGCAAGAGAATCACAAGTGTGTGAATCTGAGCCACACCAAGGAAATTTAGTGATTTAGCAAAAATCTGTCTTAAAATTAAAAACAAAATATTTAAAAAAGGCCTGGACTTATAGCTCAGTGAAAAATCCCTGAGTTCAATTCTTTGTATCAAGATAGATAGATAGATATAGATAGATGATAGATAGATAGATAGATAGATAGATAGATAGATAGATAGATAGATAGATGATAGATAGATAGAAAGATAGATAGATAGATAGATAGATAGATAGATAGATAGATAGATAGATAGATGATAGATAGAAAGATAAATAGATAGATAGATAGATAGATAGATAGATAGATAGATAGATAGACAGATAGATAGATAATGGAACTGGGAAGCATCCCTAACTGCATTTGCACACACAATCCCTAAACCCATTTATAGGCATCAGGCATACCACAGTAGGCAAAACATCTGTTGACCATTAAATTATATAAGACATTGAAGTCCTATGTTGGTATTTCATTTTTCTTTTTCTTTTCACTGTAGTATTTGTGAAGGTGACCTCCTTGACCAATGATATAAACTAATGTGAGGAATCACTAGAGTGGGGCCTTAATCCAACCTGACTGATGCCCATACAAGAGGAGATAAGAACAAAGATAAACACACAAGTGGCATGTGAGGATTACAAAGACACCCCTAGAAAAATGTCAGCTACCAGAGGCAGAAATTCAAAATGTTCAAGACAATGAATGCCAAAGCTAAGCTAATACCAACAGGTGTACAGATTCTCCCTGAGAGCATAAGCCTGATGTGACCTTGATTTTGGACTCATAGGTCCCAGAAATATGCCAACGTGAATTTCTCTTCTTCTAAGTCACTCCTTTTCTGGTAATTTGTTATAGCAACCATATGAAATTGATAAAAGACCATTACAGGCAATGAGAGTCAGACATTTGTGAGACTTTGATCCCCCAGAACTTTTAAGAACTTACGAAGTAGTTTCTTTAGCTCACTAAAAACATTCTGAAATTAGAAAGCATCTAGCCACATATAAAAAATACATAGAAATTAAAGGTTATGGAAATCTCTTATTCCTTCCCTTAGTCAAAAGTCTCTTCTTCAGAGCTAGAATCTGCTGTAAGTGAAAGACAACAGCCAGTGAAGAGGGATTTCTTGGTATCATTTTTTCCCAACTCCTACCTTTCCCAAATAGTTAACCTCATATCCTGATGTTTCTGAAATATGAAGGAAAAGTAAGAAGGCAAAGGCAAGGAAAGAGGAGGTAAGTTGTGAAGAGAAAGGTTAACTGTCTGGTGACTAAGCCAAGAGGCTCCCTCCCTGGGACTGTGATGTATTAAGGGCTAATTCTCTCCTTGTGGGCCCTTTTTTCCAAGTTCTTCAATGATCTTACCTCCTCCACTCGCTGGAGACCATTCATTTGGACTATTGTTGATGTGGGTCGTGTTGTCTCCATTTCTCACTATAACCATGGCTTCAAGTGAATCCAAGAGCATCTATGTTCTGAACAATTCAGCTCTGAGCAGCCCTAAGAGAAGGCACTAGGCAGCATATGCCAACCCTCTTACAGTCGTGACTCACCTGTCCTCCAGGGTCAGCTCTCCAAAGTAAGCACTCTCCGTGGGAGTAGGGTCATTGTGATTGTCAACTCTGTGCTGATATAATTGCATGGCTCATAACCTCATCACTTGTCACTTATAGGTATTTCTAGCACATTCTGATAATTCCAAGTAAATTTCTTTACATCCTCAGATCTCTCAGCCTTTGAGATTAGGAACACAGAAGTTACAAAACCTCTCTTCTTTGTATTAGGAAATTTCTACAAGGTGATCTAGCTATACATCATGTTAGTGTCTGATATCTATTGCTTTATGGGATCAAAATTTTACAGTGTTATAATCCATGATAACAATTTTTCATAATCTGTATTTTAATAGGTTTATCATATAAACAAGTAAAAATTATATTGGCCCTCATAAATTTATCACCCTTTCAAACTTTAATGCAAACTTCTCTACAAAATGGTTGCCAGGTGTTCTGGACTCTGTTGATCCTCTTGCTTTCCAAGCTTGTTCAGCAATTATGTCAGTGTAGCCTGTAATCTACTTTGCTTTCTTGGGTTGTCTTCTTTTGTCACGTCTTTCCGACTATAGTTTAAGTTCCACAACAACACTTGCAGCAAGCACCTCTCGCCTACCTCAAACTGGGTTTGATTATATGATCAGCACATGAGGAGACAATCCCTACAAACGCACACCCAGTTATTACCTATGACCTATCTAGTCATGTAAGTAGGACAGAGCTGTCTTATGCAGGGTAAATATCTTCCCAGGTGCTATAATAAAAATGTGAAAGTATTCCTTCCTGTTGTTCCATCAATTTTTAAGACACCTGCACGAATTAATAGAAAAGAGGCAGGAAACACAAGAAGATGCGAGAGGTGATAGGCAAACATGACAGGGCTGCTACTACTCTGATTTATATCCAAACAGAGGCACAGCTAGGGGTGGAGAAAGACAGCACAGACTGGAAGTGCCCTCAGTGGCACGTTTTTGGGGACAGCATTATTGGCCAAAAGAAAAATTGCATCATAATAATTAGAGTTCTTCTGAACCATATTTGATATTAAACTAAGATTTCCTGTGCACCCCTGAGTCCAGCAGTGCCTCTAGTTCCACAGCTGCTTACAGATGACTGATTCATTTTCATAGCCACCACAAGCTGCACAGATTCTAGCTATATCCTCGTAAATGTAAAGTCCTTTTATTTCTGTATTTTTCCTCACCTTTTCTTCCAGGGATATCATTTGGCTAAAGGAGGATAAGGGTTGTCACAAAATAAGTGAACTAAGAAAAAAGCAGTCTAGATTTTTATATCTGTGAAGAATTCTGGATCCACAGGGAAAAAATCAGTCTTGAATATCAGGATTCATTTAGAGGATAAAAAAAAATTAAATTAAGAGTAAGTTTCCAGCAAGATATTGGAAGTCAAATTTAGAGAACTGGGTTGGTGTTTTAGCAGTGCTGAAGGTGGAATAAACATAGAATATGATGCATGAGATATGAAAAGCATGGAACTCAAGAGTCCACGTGCTAAAGGATGGTCTCCATCCCATGGTGTTACTGGGATTTAGGGGGCCTTTAAGACTTGGAGGCCCAAAAGAAAGAAGTTGGGTCATTGGAGGCTGTGATATGAGGCGAATTGGCCTCTGCTGCCATGCACTCCTGGCATAAGGAGCTATGTTGGCACAGGACCAGAGCAAAAGGGTCAGGCAAACATGGAACCTCTGACCCTGTCAGCCAAAGGCACCTTTCCTTTTCAACTTGATTATCACAGGTATTTTGTCACAGGGACAAGATGCTGACACAAGCTATGCTGGAAAGAAGAAGATGGGCAGAAGAGAAAGAGGGTGCAAAGAAATGTCCCATTTCATCCTCTCTGCTTAAAGCCCTCCATGAAAGTGGAACAGCGAAAATAAGAGCATGGGAAATACCAAACTAGTTTTCAGGCTATAGGCAAAGAAAAAGTCACAATTTACATAGAGAAACAGCACATGGCACATAACAGCACAAGGATAGTTGGGGGCACAAGTACAGGGGAGTCTGTGAAGAGTTGGGCCTAAGACGGAATCCTACCGCAGTGTCCTCACAGGCAGGGTGGGGTGTGGGGGAGAAGCAAGTTCCCAGAAGCCCCAAGGTGGGGACACAGGAATACAGAGTGAGCTTGGTCCTGCCTATTACTCTCTATCCATATGAGGGCCTGAGAGTATTATCCACAAAATCACAAGACTGTAAAGGGACAAGCCAAAGAAAGGTCACAAACACCTGAAAATAGCCCAATGTCACTATTTTCCAAAAGCACCAGAATGACAGTCATATCTACTCAGGAATATTATACATATAAAAGGAAAAGGGGCATTAATTCCAATTTTTAGCATCTACTCATAGGCTAACGCACTATCCCACACTGTAAACGTAGGGCTCAGCTTTTCATTTTTACTATGAATATAAATTATATAAATCTACATTTAGCTGGGGAGATAGCTCCATGGCATAAGTGCCTGCCTGGCGAGCACAAAGTCCTGAGTTCAAGCCCCAGTACTGCCAAAAAGAAAAAAAGAAAAGAAGAAAAAAATTCTATCATCATTTAGTTAATATACAAAAATAAAAATTCCAATTTTATTTTACATGAAAAACAACTACACTGAGAACAGCAATGTGTAACACACTGACTACCTCTCATCTTGGTCTTCTAAATGTGTGCCGTTTCTAATGATTTATCAAGTATTTCTATACTCTCTTTAAAATAATCTTTTAAAAATTGAAATGTTTAAAGAAAAGAAAAAATTAAGGTTTCCTGGGGCTGGGAGATAGATCAGTATAATAAGTGCTTCCCTGGCAAGCACAAGGGTCTGAGTTCAATCCCCAGTTCTGTTCCTCCCCCAAAAAAGTAAGGTTTCTTGAAAGTAGGCAAAATATTCAATTACTTGTTAAGTTTCACATAACTATATCTGTTAATCTGAGCAACAGATTTGATAATAAAAATAGACAATATTGCAACCATTGTTTATTAGCTATTCTTGTTTAGAAAATGTAACATATTATTGTTGTATGTTACCCTGTTTCTGTCTTTGTTTCTGGTTTTGTTTTTACTCTTCAAAATAAAATAAAATAAAATATTAAAAAAATTCTTTTTTATTTTAATAATGATACATATTTAGGGACAGCCAAATAGCTCGGTGGATTAAAATGCCTGCAAGTAGGCTCAGGAGCCAGGGGTTCAATCCCCGGGCCTGCTATGCCAGCCTCACCCCAGGGCGCACTGAGATGGCAGTTGAGCCTGGGTATGGTGGCACATGCCTGTAATCCCAGCTCTTGGGAGGCTGTAAACAGGCAATCACTATGAGTCCAAACTAGTACTAAGACCTTGAACATTGTAGACCCTTCCCTAAAATAAAAAAATTAGAAAGAAATTAAAAAAACTAGTGATACACATTTAAAATAAAATAATGATGGAAACTAATCCACAGAAAATTGCTAAATTTTATTAGTAAACTTAGGAAAGTTACTGAACTGAAGGACATCATATAAAAATACCAGTTGTGCTACCATATAACAATCAGCAAGTAAAACTGAAGTTAGAACATTTAGAATAAAATATCAAATCCCTAGGCTAAACTTAACAACAGATGTTCATGACTTCTACACCAAAAATCCACATTATTTAGAGAAAAAAAGCAGATAAATTTAATTATAAATTATACATATATATATATATATATATAATTTAAAGCAGATAAATTATATATATATATATAATGTAATTATAAATTATATTAAGAATTTATCTGCTTTTTTGCTCTAAATAATGTTAAAAATTTAACATTAATATTTTTAACATTATTTAATAATGTATATTGAAATATTTTCCTGAATTCACTCACCTACAATATTTAAATGACAATGGAATGCCTTTTTCTAACAAAACTAACCAAAAAGGGGGATACAAATGAACAACCACTGTATATCTGTAGGGTTAACAACCTAAGTTTGTATCTGCATACTCAAAATAGTTAGGATAAGGGGACAACCCACTCAGGCCTCCCTCTTGTCCCTCTCTCAGACAGGAGCTTTCTTTCCCTCAATAATATGTTCTGCTCACAAAAAAAAATAATTAGGATAGATATACAGCTGTATTCTCTCAATTCAATGAACAGAGACATTTGTTCTAATAGTGTTTATGGACAGGACATCATGTCTGCATCTTGTACAATGAATAACCACTAAGACAGCAATATGTAACGCATTAATTATTGAAACTGTGTTAGCTATTGATTTTGAAACTGTCTCATTGCCATTTGTTTCCCAATAAAATTATTCAAAAAAATAAAAATAAATTAAATAAGAACTAAATTAATTAAATTAAAGCCCTCTATTACTGGGTGGGCTGAGGTAACCCCAGCACTTAGGAGGCTCAGCTAGGAAGATGGATGCAAGTTTGAGACCAGCTTTGGCTACAAAGTGAGTTCAAGGCCAACCTGAACTGCATAGTGAAACCCTGTCTAAGTCTTCTAGTGCTCAAAAGACACCAAGTATAGAGAATTAAAGATAAGAGTAAGTCACAGAATGCATGAGGTATACATACACCAGGAAATAACTCATATTTAGAATATAAGCCAATACAGAAAAGGCAGACAATTCAATACAAAAATGAACAAAGGACATAAGTAGAAATTTTACAAAGAGGGCACTCAACCCTATGGCAAACATATCAAAAGTTTCTCACCTTCACTAGTCATTTGGAATCACTATGAGCAGCCACTGGACCAGACAAATGTGATTGGTTTAATGACCAAGACAAATAAGACCAGCAGTTAACAAGGTATGGAGAAATAATACTGGTATATTCTGTTGACTGAGGTAAAATTTGGTATAAATATTTGAAAAATAGTTCAATAGCACCTGTCAAAAGTAAAAATAAATACCAAAAGGCAGAGCAGCTGCACCCTTGCAGGAGAAGTGGTGCCTTGGTTCACGAACTTTCCACAGCTCTGGCCACAAACCAAATTGGACAAGAACCAATTCAATTAAGTTCAATATCAACCAGTGAGGAAATTTCATTTGGTTTATGATCAGAATCATGAGAGAAACTAAGTTCACGAACAGAGATTCTACTGTATAGCCCTAATAAAGGCTGTATGTTCCAGTAGTGGGAATAAACCCAGATCTTTAGCAACAATACACATAATTAATATTGTATTCACGCAGTGAAACATTAAGTATCAATGAGGATGAATAAGGCTCAATGACGTGAACAGCATGAGTAAACATCAAAAATGATGTCATAGAAAAACATCCATAGGAAAAATATCTACACTGCATAATCACCATTTCTTATGGGCTGGATTACTCAGAGAGTGAAACTCTAACTTCTATTGTGAGTGCATCTGAAGATGAAACCTTGCAGTGTAGATTTTTGCTGTGTTCCATAAAGCCTCATCAATGTGCTGACTAAGCTATTAGATGGTGGACTCTTGTCAGAAGAAGTACAGAGGTGCTGTGCCCACCCCACCTTTAGGACACACTGAGATGGTGACTGAGACTGGGTGTGGTGATGTACACCTGTAATCCCAGCACTTTAGAGGTTGAAAACAGGAGGATCAATACAAGTGAGATCTATGCGGTGAGACCCTGTAGACCCTGTATTAAATACATTTTTTAAAAAAAAAGAAAGAAGAGGTACAGAGGCAGTCACCAGAGCACAGTCTGGAAGTGTATCTCTGTCTCCCCAGCTCTTCCTCTTGCCCTCTGCTTCCTGCCCTCCATAACAGGAGCAGCTTTCTTACACCACACCCTTGCATCATGCCCTTTCTACCTCAGAGCCAACTGTGGACTGAATTTTTTATAAGCTGAGAAGCAACACAGACTTTTCTCCTTTCAGTTGTGTGTGCCAGATTTTGAGTTTCAACACTGTAAAGGAAGTGACTACAACAGACTCTAAGGAGGTAATTAAAGCTAATAAAATCATCTGTGTAGTGTTCACATCCAAATGACCAATGTCCTTCTAAGAATAAAGAGCAGGTGCTGGCTGTAAGGAGAGTTCTCAGGAGAACCCTGTCAGTACCTTTATCCTGCCTTCCATCCTCTGGAATCATGACAAAATGCACTTGGGCTGGGTAAACCACCTGGTCTATCATATTTTATTACTGCAGCCATGGCAAACTAACACCCACTTATGCTGTGGCTTACAATTTTACAGTTTTATGGAGATATGAAAACAATGCATTGCTGGTTAAAAAAAGAAAAAAACCAACAACTCATTTTTAGTTAAGAATTTTGATATTTTCCTGAGCTGGCAACTGTGGTATTGTATTTCTAGTGACAAAGGGGATCAGCAGCAAACTAGGGCTGTCAGTTATATGACCATGAGGGGAAACAATATCCTGCGATGGATGACCTAGGTCGGTAGGTATGGTTCAATACTTTGGGCGTGTCAGAAGCACTTATGACCTCAGACATTTTCAACTTACAATGGATTGATCTAGGTAGAAGCAAGGGGTAAGTTGAGAAGCATCTGCATTTCTGCACACATTAACATAACTTGTAGGGGAAAGGTTCTTGTGAGGTAAACAGAGACCAGAGGAAACAAAGGAATCTCTGGGGTACTTTCATTGTTCTCTTTCTTGATCCAACTCTTGAATTCTCAGATGTAATCATTGCAAACAAACAAACAAAAAAATCACTGGAGTGCACATCCAATTAAGATCTGCCTTCCTTCCATATATATGTTATTTATATTTCAAGAAATACTTGAAGACACATTGGGAATGTCAACTCACATGTCTCTAGCCTTTCACAACAAGGGAAGAAATAGATTTTAAAAAATAAGGTAAACAAGAAGAGATAAAAGAGTAGGTTTCAATCTACAAGGCATCTTCATTAGCATCCACAAGCCTTTGCAGTACTGCATCAAAGACAGAATGTAAGTCTGCCTGGAGAATAAATTACTTCCTATAACTTTGACTTGAAAAATTGTTCCTCAACTTGCTCACTCATTTCTTTGTTTAATAAATTTCCTTTTTATTAGTCTAGAATAAATGGTTACTCAGTTTTCAAAAGCTATCAATATAATATGTACTTGACAAAACTGTGTGAAAATATTTAAATTTAGACAGCTTTATTTATTTATTTATTTATTGCCATACCAGGGTTAAATTCAGGATCTTGCACTTGCCAGGCAGGCACTCATTCTACTGAGCTATCTCCCCAGCCCCCAGGCAGCTGTAGGTGGGAACCACTTATAATCAGATTGTTGGTGCTATATATCTGAAATGAACTCCTTTGGCAAATATTAAACATGCTGCCAAAGGGATCCTTGCATTATTTTCACTTTCTTATTAGTCTATGAAAAATTATATTCCAAAAAAGAAAAACACAAAGCAAAAGTTTAGAACTATAGAATGTTAGAAGTTACTGTTTTTAAACTTTGGAAAAAATATGAGCACAAAAAATAAAATAAACTTCTGTTTTGTTTCTATAACAATAAAATTAAAAAATTACTTTTCTAAGATAGAACTAATATTAATTACAAAAGATTGCAGAAGTAGTGACTTAGGTCCAGGGATTTTAAAATGTACGTTTGAATCCATGCCAAAAAAAAAAGCAGAAACAAAATAATAAAGTCAAATCCAGAGTAGACGGCATACCAGCTAACCTCTAGACACAACTAATATCTAGTCTTTGTCCTATTTTTTTAAATAATCAGATCTTTACTTTGAAGATTTGAACATCCTTCTCTAATGACACAACAGTCTTTTGGTGTCCTCAGATTTGTTCTAAGATATCTATGAATGCCGAAAACTTTCAGTGTTCAAATTCCTTACATAAAATGACATAATATTTATATATAACATACACATATCCTACTGCACACCTTAAATCATCTCAATTGTTTATAACACCTTATACAGTGTAAATGCTATTTGAATAAGTAGTAGTTATGCTGTACTACTACTCAACAGCAAGAAAAGGTCTGTATATGTTTAGTGCAAATGCAATTTTTTTCCAAACATTTTCCATCTGCAGTCGGTTACATCTGCAGGTGTTGAAGCCAAACATACAAAGAGAGAGCTGACTGCACTCTGACCTCACTGATCATTCCATTCTCACAATCATTGTCAAGTAAGTAATCAGTCATTGTCATTCCTGACGTACCAGCAACATGGACTCAAAGCTTCTATTGTTTGCAATATTTTATAATCTTAGTCTGAACTAATTTAAACGTAACTGGTTGTTATTATTGTGATAATTAAAATAAACGTTTAGCTCTGTATGATACAAGCCACACATAGTTCTAATTTGCTCTCTTGCTCGCTTACACTCATGACAACCTTTCTACCTGGTACATTTTATGGTGAAGAAGCTAAAGCAGTTTGGTTACAGTCATTTGCCTGAGCTACAGAAGCAGTGATTAAAAATAGGACTTGTAGCCAGGTAGCTGCCTTAAATCCTGTGCCTTAGTATCCTCTGCTGAACTAATGCACCTGTGTTTATTCTAAAACTAAGAACTGTTACTATGGAACATAGTCTGTCTTATTTCTTATTATTGAAATATATTACCTGTTACTATGAAGTCTCCCGTGTTATTTCAAATGTATATTCTCAAAACAGTTTTCTGTTCAGTGTCATCTTTGCTATTTTCTATATTTTTCATGCATCTATTAAAATCATAAACACACTATATCTCTAATTTAGAGTAGATGCTATCTGCTGAAGAGTTTACAACAATTTACATACATTATTATGCTTACACCAAAACACATATATGCAGCTAAGTCTATTTTTGAACTGCATTTTATGCATCCTACAATGTATTTTCTTACCTGCAATTTCACACTGAAGCCTGAGTCTTTCTACCCACTGTACTCAATGAGGGCCTCATAAGTCACAGACAACACCTTTTCATCTGGGGGCTCATTAGAAAAACATAATTGTAGGCTCCAACACAGACCAACTGGGTCAAAATCTTCGTCTTCCAAGAACCCCAGATGATCTGAAGGTGCATTAAAATTTAAGAAAGTTGCTTTATATAATATATTCCTCTAAACTTAGAGCTTTCTTAATCCTTCTTTCAACTAATTTATTTCCCTAGGTGAAAGATACTCATCAATTTTACCACTAAGTGTTCTACTCTATTAAAATTATGATTGAGTGTTTCACTATCCCTATCAGCTTTACTGCAGAAGTATTAATGCATCTTACTGAATTAATTATTGAGGAATATGAAAGTTTCTCTGTATGAAAAGCTAGCTTTTTTGTAAGTTGCTGTATTTCCCACATGTGACAACAGAAGCCATCACTTGGAAAAGAACCAGACATGACAGGCCTTAGCTCTGGTATGAAAATGTCTGGCCTTGTACATGTCCAGAAGAATTCCTAAGTTGAAAGATCAACAGTGGACAAGCTACTGTTTTCTCAAAATCCTGGGTGATTTTCTGTTGCACCGTAGCACAATGTTGATCTCAGTCCCTCTGTGAATTCTTCTCAGGCTTCTTTAGCTCCCAGGAATCCACTTGTATACTGCCCAAGGGGTTTCTTACTTTTTTTGTATAAGACGACCTAATGAAGTTCTAGAAGAATAACTTAGTAATACATGATGCTTGCTTCTGCCTAAAACAACTACCATCAACAGAAACCCAAGCCAAACATAACACTGCATAAGAGAGAAACACTGCAAATGGAGAGAATCACTCACATTGAAAACTATCAAGATAAGCTTTAATAGGGAATTAACACAAAGGCTTTCAATGTTATTTCAATTTTAAAATGAGACAAAAATTATGTGTCAATAAGCACTTAATACTGTTTAAAATAAAATACCACTATGTAACTGTTGAATTTGAAATTAAGTACCACTATGCAAATCTTGAAAACAAGTATGAAAAATTTTAAGTCATCTTACCTCTCTGCATTTGCTGCTCAATAATTTTTCAATATAAGAACTACTTAGGTTACTAGCACTAAGTCACTTGCAGCATATAGTGTCAAGGAAAGAAAAAATTTTGCAATGTATGTTTATTTTCCTGGATGTTGGTGGTAATACGAAGTTAGTTTTAATTCTGTCAGATGAGATAACCATATCTTGGTTGTGTAAAAGTAAAGATGCATACTAAAATAAATCAGGGTGAAATTGAAAAACTTGCCAATATGATCCAGTAGTGCACAGCCCTACCACTAGAAAGGAAACCATCACAAACAGAAACAGACAGGAAGAGGGAAATTAGAAACATAGAAAGGCATCAAAAATTGAGAACTTTTAGTAGCAAGGCAGAAAAATTCAATAAATTAATCTATTTGACCAAAATTTATTAAAGAAAAAAATAACTTCATGACTGTAATAGCATATTACATTTGAGAAAATCTATTGACACCTTTTATTGATCTTTGATCAAACCAATTAAATGTTAATCTTCACATAACTTTTTCTTTTTAATATTTATAATACTTATTAAAAGATACATGAAGAAAACTTTCACCACTTTCATAACATTTCTGGCTTAGCCCTAAGAGGATAGTAATATCAGTAGATAATTTGCATGTGTAATTCATTAAAATAAATACAAAATATAGTAAGCATCGTTGAGTGTACAAAATAACTAACAGTAAAATATTAGGCTAAATTATTATTTTACCCATATTTTTCTAGAAACAACAACAGCAGGAACAACAAGCTGGAATAAAGGACACAAACCAAAGTAATAGTTCAGCAGATTAAGGCACCTACAAGCAGGAGCAGGGGCCAGGGATTTCATCCTCAGGCCCACTGTGCCAGCCCCACACCCAGGGTGTGCCGAGACCAAAATTGAGACTTGGCGCGGTGGCACTTGCCTGTAATCCCAGCTCTTGGGTAAACAGGTGGATCACTAGGAATCCAATCTAGTAGTGAGATCCTGAACACCCTGTAAGACCGTTCCCTAAAAATACAAAAAATAATGATGATAATAATAGTATAAATAAATAGAAGTAATTGAACAGAATAAAATAATAAAATGTTTAGTTTTACTTCAATATCACCATATTTCACTAACAAAGAATCACACATACACACACACACACACACACACACACACTTCCAGAAAGACAGCATGATACTTAATAAGTAGATTTATGCTTCTGGAAACACAACCAGTAGTAATTGTAAAACATCCACCTTCTTCAAAACATTTAAAAATAAGCAAATATACTTCAAAATGCACTACTAAGCTCACTAAAAGTAAGAATGATCCCATTGGACAAAATGAAGAAAGTTACAGCAATGGCAGCATGCAAACACAGAAATATGGCATGCCCGGTGGCACTAATCATAGGATATTATTTGTATTTTCATAGCCTCATAGGAAACAGTAAGCAAAGCATTATGCTTCCCAAAGAAAAAAAGAGTTAAAATTTAGATTACCCAAAAGTCCAAAAGGGTGGAGTTTTGGAAAAAATGAAAACAAACATACAACCAAAAAAAAAAAAATCTTGCAAAAAGGATAAGTAACAAAGGAGAAATTATCTGTGACGTCCCTCGGATGTGAATAGTGGGAAACAAAACCTAAAAATGCATAAATCATATTCCTTCCCAAAATAGCTTTTGGGATTATCTTTATACCAATTATTATGCTCCAAAGACTTTCAGTAGGAAATATTAACTTTTAAAGAAAACTAATTTTTTTCAGAAGAATACAACCTCATAACTCTCAGGATTTTCAAATTTTAAATAAATCAAAACTGAGCTCAAAATCCAGCCACTCACAACCTAAAAGAAGGCCTTCATGGAGGAGAGTTCAAAACATCAACAAACAGTTGAATTGTGCCAGGGAGGAATTCAGACTTTGAATGTCAGATATAAAAGATAAATTGAATAGTTTTAAAATTCCCAAGAGGCAACTGAAAACATGAGAAAGGAATGATGGGAAATAAAAACCAATTAGAATTCTAAGAGACTAAAAGTAACTTCTGGAAATTAAAAAATATATATTAAAAATAAAATTACTAGCAATAAAATTCCATAAAATAGCAATCTCAAGTAAAATTATAGAATATGCATCAATTGAGAAATGACATACAACTTCAGAGAGTTAATAAACTGCAAGATGTACTTCAATGATTATGTAAAATGCAACAAAGACAGAAAAAATAATGAAACACAGGTAAGTCAGGATAGAACACACAGTTTCAACAAATAACCAGTACAAGTCTCTAATAAAATGATAAGAGAAAATGGAGAAGCCAAGGCCAGGACTTGGGGATAACAAGGGAGGGAAGTAGGTCAAAAATGAAGGAAATATTTAATCTCCACTTTTTTCACCAATGAATGACAATCCTTAAAAACGTACTGGCTAAAAACTTTCCATAATTGAAACTTTAAGTGTAAAAATATAATATTTTCCAAACAAGATAAATAAGAAATTTTTACCTAGATACATAAGGGAAACAGTAGACTATTTCAGATACAGATATCCTAAAATTACCCAGAAATGACAGAACAACTTTTGATAGTCTGATTGAATTCTTTTTCCCAGCACATTCAGCCTCCTTTCCATCATTGTTTTCAACTCAATGGAAAGGTCTCAGACGCTCTGCTCTTCCTCTAGGTGACAGACTACTACCAGCTCATGATTTATAAAGGTCTCCTTGCACCAATGAAGGTATTTCTGTGGTATCTGAAGTTGTAGAGTTTCCTATGGGGAAAAATGAATCTTACACTATCACATTTTGACTGCCTGTGTTTTCTATCCTATTTTGTTTGATTAATTGCTTATTTTATGATTTCAGCTAACAAAATTGAGTATCTGCATGTTTAGTCTGACTCCAAGGACTGGAAACTAAGGCCATTATCAATGAGGAAATCACAAAAAGAACAGCAGTGCATTCACAAGGCAGAAGACTGTAGAATGGCAGCATAGGAACAGAGAAAAACCCTATTGTCTGTCCCATTCTCAAAATGAGTTAAGGGTGAGAGTCAAATATATAGTTGTATCAAAACATACTTAGGCAAAGCACAGCTCTATGGCTAAGAAAACTGTAAAGGACAGAGTTGAAGCAGAAAGAAAATAATTCGAGATGAGGAGTATGAAATATAAGAAGCGCTAAAACAATTCTTTTTTGTATTTTAGAGAAGGGTCTACAGGGTGTTCAGGGTCTTACTACTAGATCAGATTCATAGCGATCCACTTGTTTACAGCCTCCCAAGAGCTGGGATTACAGGTGCACCCAGTCTCATTAAACAAATTTAAAAATAACAATACTATTCATAATTTTAATAATATTTAATTAAATAACCAACAAGACAAAGGAGAACTTAACTTTTATGCCAAAAAAAAGAAGGTGGTTAAATTTAGGTTAAGTTTATGTTGTTGAGGAGATAACAGAGATGAATGAATTCTACCTTGTAAATATTGTACCGAAGGCAAAAGGTTAATTTCTTAACAAAAAATAGTAATCAAGTATATTACTTGTAAGAAGTACAGAGAAGAATTCAATCATAATGAAGGGATAAAGAACTTTTTATGGCTACCATGGAAAAACTAGGCCTGAATTAGCTCACTCCAGAAAAAAAACCCAGAAACACACATGAGGGGCAGCCCCTTTAAAGGCATCTTACATGCAGCACAAAGTCATTCTTTATGAGTGAAGGGAAGGCCCATGATCACTCAGATCTTTTTATTTTATTTTATTTTATTTTTTGTGGCTGGCTCAGCCCACCCTGGAGGCAGGGCTGGTTCAGCATGTGGTGTCAAGGATTGAACTGTAGTCCCTGCCCTTGCCTAAGCTTTCCTAAGCAGGCGCTTTAGACTGTAGAGCTATCTTGCTAGCCCCACCCAGATCTTGCTTAGGGATTAAGTAAACCAAGCTGGGATCCAAGCAAAGCACAAGAGATGCTGTAATCAGAAGGCAGAGGTGATGGTATAAGGGAACAAGCTAAGTGGGGTAAGCAATTCGAGAAGCCAAAATGCTGTCCAGGAAGGAAATTTCCAAAGTCTCAGTAGAGCTCCCTGTGAGTTCTTGGTCAAGGACTGGGTTACAATGGCCTGGGCAAGAACACATGTGGGTTTTTGGGTAGTTTTTGTGGTTAATGACACATCATAGACGGTAGACATCGAGCAGTTGCCATGAAAGCTGGAGTCTGTACCAGCCAGTGTGGAGATGTAGCACTAGCGTGTCCTGACACCACAGGCACCACCTGAAAGAGAAACTGGCTGCATCAGAAGCCATGCTGAGAGGTGGTGTGAGAAAATCAGTTATGTTCTATGTCCTCGCTTACAGATCTTTCCTTTCAATAATATATCCATTTATTAATACACATTTGTGTTGCATAGTGAATACATTCATTTTTATAAGATCTGCAGGAGAGTTGGAGCCCAGAGGTTGAGTAGAACCAAATTATAGTTGCTCTCAGCAGAGAAAATTGTCCGAAGATCTCACCTAACAAAATGTAAACCCTAAAAGTACACCTCCAGGAACTTCTCAGTAGAGTCCAGTATGTAATTCTTACCAGATATGTAAGAACAGAACCTGACACATAGTAAAGAAAATGCCATGAAAAGAGTCTGATCCATCTGATCAACTACTTTGAAGACATAAATATGCAATGTAACAACTGTTGTTAATTTCCTATCATCTTGTTTTTTGAAATCCTGTATCATTTCTAATGCCTTTAATTATTTTTTTTACTTCTTTAAAATAAATCTTTAAGAAAGAGAGAGACTGATCCATAGATAATATAGGTCTTGAATTTAGCAGATAACTTTAAGTCGGCTACTAAAATATATTTGGGAAACTAAAGGAAATGAGTCAGAAAACTGAAAAAATATATAATTTTAATGAAGGAACAGATAGCCTCAGAAGAAAAATAAAAGCGGTTTAAAACAGTAAACAGAAACTCTTACACTGAAAGAAACATAAATAATATATAAAATTCAAAAGCAAATTGGAAATGGTAGTGATATTGAAGCTGGGAGTAACAGAAATTTGGTAATCTGAAGAACAGAGGCAGAAAATGAGTGAAGAAAAATTATAAAATCATATCGGGGTTCTGTGATACAGTAGTGATCCGATCTATACAGTAATAGCCTTAGAGAGAAAATGAAGTCAGTTGTAAAGTATTTAAAGACACAGTAGGCCATGAGAGGTTGAACTTGCTTGTGTTCCCAGCATGCTAGGAGGCTGAAGCAGAGGATCGCAAATTGGAGCCCAGCCTGGGCCACTGAGGGACTTAGCAAGACCCTGTCTCAATATAAAAACTTAAAATTGGCTAGACATATAGGAAAGTGCAAGACCCTGGATTCATTCCCAACATGTAAATAATAATAATAATAATTTTACAAATAACTGAAGTATACTCAATTCAATGGGAAGAATGAATTAACAAACTCAAAGATCTGAGAAAACTTTTAAAATGATAAAATCACAGAAAACTATATCAAAGCACATTACAGTTAATCTTCTGGAATAAATACACACACACACACTTACGGATACATCTACAAGAATACATACACAGAGAGACAAAAAGAAATATTGCCACCACATGAAGGAAAAAATTGTTTTTAAATCATTGATTTCCCAATAGGGCAATCTAGCTAACAGTGGAATACCTTAAGAATGCTGAAACAAAATCATTTCAGAATTTTATATTCAATAAAGTTACCCTTGAAAAGTAAAATAAAATAGGTTATCATAAAAAGTGAGAAAGTATTTGCAGCAAGTAATACAATACTTCTCATTGTTATTTTGCAGTAGTAGCTATAAAAGAGTTTCCAGAAGGTTCTTCAGGACATGTGAGGAGACCACAAGATGTGACGGCTCCTTGTATTTCACTGCCCTGCAAGATCTTCCAGAAGAACATGATGTGAAGGGAGAGAACAACACTGATGACACCATCCCTGGGCACACCCTGGCTAATATATATGTTTGTTTCATAAATTTTATTTAAAAGTTAAAGATGAAAATGGATCATTTAAATAGGAAAATGTCTAGAATAAGAACATAAAATGTTACTATGCAGTTATACCATATATTTGTTTTCACTAAAATATTACTATGAAAATTCTACAACTTATGAAATATTAAAATGTTTAAAACTATGAAGTAAAAACATCATAGGAAGCTAACTTTAACATATTGAAGAAGGAAAAAGTGTCAATAGAGTTCATGTAGGGTCAATATGCAGGCCAAACAAAGTCTAGAACAGCGTACGGCCCTGTGAGAGACCTCGCATGCACTCTTCTCTCCATGACTCCCTCAGAGCAACTTCTAGTCCTAAACACTCCATTCATGGTGAATGCCTTGTATGGTTGATACTGTATTCTTACTATCCCTTTCTCTGGTCAGGTAGGCTTGGTACACAAATACCAATGATTGTGGTATGACTGTCGCCTAGAGTATTCACTGCTGTGACAACCTGCGCAGATCTTTATCTTAGGCACAATGGCTTCACCACACGGTGAATATGAGGCTACACTAAGCAGGTTTGGGCAAGCTGCTCATGATATCCATCAGATGGTGAGACCACCTAACAGCGCTTCTCAGCATGCACTCGTGACTTAAGCAGTGCATGACTTTCCACTGAAATTAGCTTGATCTTCACTTGCAGATTGCCTGTGACTGCTTTTGTGCCACAATGGCACAGTTCAGTAGTTGTGACAAGACCTGAATGGCTTGCCATGCTTAAATATTTACTCTCCCCGGTCCTTTGTTGAAAAAGTGTCAGTCCTTAGACTGAATACTCCAACTGCAAAGCAGATCTTATGAGAATTAAGAAGCTACTTAGTAGATATGAGCTGTCTACAAGGTAGTCAACTTAAATTGAAAAGAATAATATCTTAAAAGGATGAAGAAAAATGTAGAGTGTAAGCAGGAAGCATAGGAAAACTGATGTGATTATATTAGCATAAGGCAAATAGACTTTAAGGCAAAATGTATGTCAAGACATGAAGTTGAATATTTATAAAGCAACAAGAGAATTCATCAAGAAGACACAAAATCGTAAAATATGTGTTCACCTAAAAATACTGAGTCAAAACTCAAGAAGCAAATCTGGTAGAACTACAGGGAGAAATTAGAAAGCCAATACTCACTATTGGAGATTTTTAATAATACCATCTCAGTAATTGATATTAACAGAAGACAACAAAATCAATAAAGAGAAAAATAATCTGAAAACAATACCCAACCATCTTGATGTACTTGATAATTACACAACAGTAGTATATAGACAACTTTTCAAGAATATGCAGATTACTCACTAATGTAGAACATAAGCAAGATATAAAAAACGTTTTCCAAAGATCAAAATTTCAGAATATCTTCCCTTTCCAATTTAGATTTAAGTTAGAATTCCACAATACTTAAATATATAAGCAAACCTCTAGCAATTAAAAATTAAATAATGCACTTCTACATAAACAGTGAAACAAAGAAATCAGAAGAAAATTAGAATGTGTTGCAAACTTACACAGATGAAACTTTATGAGACAATATTAAAGCAGAGCGATTGTAAGGAGATACAGCTTAAGGTACTGAGTAGAATACTGAAAGAAAAGTAAATTAAACTCAAGAAGGCAATTAATATTGAAAACCAGAACAAAAATCACAGAACTAAACAGACACACACAAAATGGAATTTTATAAAAATAGTTTGCAACATCAAAAGTAATGAAACAAATTCAGCACTAAGATTTTTAAAACATTTGTCCATGCAAATGAATACTGAGTATTGGTAGAATAGTCAAATGAGTAAATAGTTAAAAAGAAGCAAGAGAAGACATTATTACTTAATATCAGACAAAATACATTTTAAGATTAATAGTACTAGTAGGGTAAAGAGGCATACTGATTATATAGTGGACAACTGTGACATTGCCTCCACCTTGCTCTATGAAATTTGATAATATATGAGCAAAATTATATATTCATAATCACTTCATCACAAAGAATTTTTTTTTTTGGCAGAACTGGGGATTGAACATGCTATCAAGAGTACTTCATTAGGGAATACTTGGCATCAGCTTTAATTACTTGTGGTTTTATTTTTATTATTTTCCTTTGCTTACTCAAAATATTATTTTTTTCAAATTATACATGTGAAATTATACACTGGCTTCTTTCTTAAAATCCTGTCTACCATGCTCTAGTTCTAGACTGAATCCTCTGCTCTTCCTTACTAAAGCTTATCTATCTTGCTGCATTTTGTCTAGTGACAGAAAGAATAGGGTACAGTCACATGCTTCTCCTACCCTAGCATTGGAAGCCCATCTCATTTCCTTTGCACTCTATTAGGTGGAGGAGTTTTAAACTTCTCCCCAAATCTAAAGGAAGGAAATATAACACCTTCAATGTGACCATGTTGGTCACATGGAAAAAGCACACAGGATGGGGTATGCATACAGACTGGCCAAAATACAGCTTACCTTAAACTTTCTTCTTTTTTTTTTCCTATTTTTTTTTATTTTTATTTTTTATTTTTGTTTTATTGAAGTACAAATATCAATGAGACAGTTTGGATCTTGACAAGATGGATTTGATAAATTAATACATTGCAAACTGTTTTCATAATGTTTTGGTATCATAGAAGGTGCATACATGATATTATACTTACAGACATTATAGCGTATGTCTCTTATCAGTAAATTAAGAGAGTATAGTTATTTGCGTATCATTTTTATACCTGAATTACATCAAAGATTCAATAATTAATACTTTCTACCTTGTTATTTTACTAGTGGTTGTCCATAGTAATAGAAGCCGACATAATATCCCGTCCAACCACCATTAGTGCAAATCTTGCCTCTCATAGAATTATGTAGAAGCACAGCATTATCTATCCCAACTGTACTGTCCATACACACACATCATGATTCTTCCTTTCTATACCCCTTCCTTTCTCTACACCTGTCAGAGATGGGCACTCCATTGTCATTCAACTAACTTAGGTGCTTGAACTCGACCACACAATCCAACACAATCCAGCATTCCATAACAATAGCGAGTTATCCGAAGAGGTTGTCGACCATAGCTTTCTACAGCTCAACTTATTATTATGGCCCCGCGGTGTACACTTCATTTTTATACTTTTCTGTTGGATAGTTAAGACCTAGATAGAGCAAGACCTATATACCAACACATGTAGTTTATGTTTCTTATGAAGTTAAACTTTCAGTAAATGTATGCACATGGGAGACATGAACTTGTAATTGATAAACTAAGAGGGATGATGATTGCTTTCAAAAACACTAAATATCAAACCTGTCTTGCTGTTCTGATACCTAGACAGAGTAGTTAAGCTTTGGATCTGACACACAAAATTCAAGTGAATTACATGATTTATAAAATGGAGATGGTTGTGTCTCACACGGTTGTTAGAGAATGTAGTGAGAGAATCACTTTAAAGTACTGTTAAAGTACTTATGTTGATGCCTGACATATACGGAGGATGCTTCCATTGTTATGAAAACTTACTGAAATTATTTAAAATGAGGAATATTTGAAAAATACAGAAGTATTCAGTAAGAAAAATAAGTCACTCGTAATTTCATCATTCAGGATAAATGAAACTCATTTTAAAAAGAGATCTCGACAGGGAAGAATAAGAGCCCTATTATTTTAGAAGATGCAATTTAGTAGGAAAATGATGGGAACAGACGAAAAGCCTTCCTCTGCACCACATTATGCTTTTAATCAAATGGGCAGATGCAGAGTTGGAAGTGCATGAGAGGCTCACATCACCAAGGAAGCCACTGGAAGTTCTACAAGAAGGCGGCACATATGTGCAGCTCAAAGTTCAGCAGGTTCCAGATCTAAAAGCCAGAGGAAGAGGCCTGCCTGCCTACCTGCCAGAGCACCATGAACTGAGATCTGAGGGGTCTCTGTGGGAGGAGCCCTAGGCAGCAGGGGCTGATTAGAATGGAAATGAATGCTGAGTCTGAGTCAGAATCCAGGTGTCAACTTTGCACACCTTATCAGTGTGTGCACTGGAAAACATCAGAAGGTTTTGTAGAGAGAAGGCTACAACCAATACAGCTGTGTACTGCATAACTTCACATGAAATACATGTAAGAACCTGGAAACTCAGGAACTAAGTGCAAAGAATCAGATTAGAGAACTCAGTAAAAAAAAATTCTTGGAAAATGGAGGAAATAATAATACAATAAGCAAAATAACTAATTATAAGTATTATAGAAATACAGATACTCTCTCCAGCCACATAACAAATTTGGAATACAGGTGTAAAAATGCCATGATGCCAAGAAATACTGAAGAAATATATGGCAGAAGAGGGACTAGCATATACAAAACAAACAAGATTTTGTGGGATAATTCCATTCATCAGTCTTAAAAGTGAGATATAACTACAGTACAAGTGACTTAAGAAGAAAAGCCATGTTTCTGTTTGCTTTTGTGGTAGTGGGGATTAAACCGAGGGCTTCATATTGAGCGACATTCTCTGCCTGTCTTTTAAATTTGCAAGACAGGTCTCACTAAATTTCTAAGTTGCCCAAGGTTGGCTCAAACTTGCAATTTACTTCTCTAAAAAAGAGCCAACATGGGGTCAGGGGAATGGTTCAATAGAATAAGCACTTGCACAGGGCTGGGGAGATGGCTCAATAGAATAAGCACTTCCCTGGCAAGTGCAAGGGCCTGCGTTCAATCCCCAGTTCTGAAAAAAAAAAAAAAAAAAGCACTTGCCTGGCAAACGCAAGGGCCTATGTTCAATCCCCAGTTCTGCAAAGAAAAAAAGAGCCAACATAGGCACCTGGCTCCTCCTCCTCCACCACAGGTCCAGGACACCAGGGCAAATCCAACCACACAGTAAAACTCTGCCTAAGATGCACATGACAGACAGGTGAGACTGGTGAGATGGAGAAGTCCAAAACGTGAGTCAGCACTGAGCTCAGGGACAAAGACACATGGAATGGAAGCACATGGGTGGGGCTGCTCTCCCTTTAAATATATAATTTCATTTTATTTGTTTTTTTTATCTTTCTACCTTACTTCCTTTTCCTTTTTATTTATTTATGTTTCTCAATTTTTGTCTTTATTCTGTTTCTTCTACTCTGATCTCCAAAATCCAGATTATATAATCCCTTGAATACTCTTTAAATAATAACCACCAGATATCAATGAAGCTATAGGAAGGCAGAATCTGAGTTGGGTATGAACTAACATCCCAAAGTGTGCTAGGATCAGAATATTCAAAACTAAATTCAAAAAAGAAAAAAAAAAAGGAAATCATTAGAAATGTTTAAGAAGTTTAGGTGGCTAGTGAGACAGCTCAGCAGATTAAAGCACCTGCTTAGGAAATCTCAGGCAAGCCCAGGGACTGCGGTTCCACCCCTGGCACTGCATGCCACGCCAACCCCTCCCCCAGGACACACTGAGCCAGCCAGAGTTCAGGTGTGATGGTGTACACCTGTATCCCAGCACTGGGGAGGCTGAAAGCAGGAGGATCACCACAAGTCCAAGCTGCATACCAAGCTTGTAACAACCAAATACATTAAGCACACACATACACACACACACACACACACACACAAATTATTTGCAGAAATAACAGAAAATTTCATAAGCATGACAATAGAATCTGACATTCAGATAAATAAGACAAATAGAACTCCAAGAAGCAATGATAAAATTATATTTATACTCCAACATACAATAATCAAGATCCTAAAAATTCAGTACAAAACAATATTAAAAGAGAAAATAAGCAGATCACTTATAAAGGAAAGCTCATTAGAATCGTAGCCAACTTCTCAACACAAACCCTAAAGTTAAGGGCTAAGAGTGAAATATTTGAAATCCTGAAAGAACACCACTTCCATCCCAGGTTGATTTGCATAGAAACTGTATCTGTTAATCTGAAAACAATTATGATGATAAAAATAGGTAATATATCAACCACTGTTAATCAGCTATTCTTGTTCTGAAAATCTGTAATATATATATATATATATATATATATATATATATATATATATATATTGTTGTATGTGACCCTGTCATTGTTTCTGATTTTTCTTCTTGTTTTTGAAAAGTAAAACTTTTCAAAATGAGATAAAATTTAATTTAAAAATTAATGGAAAAATAAGATATGTCTATAACAAAGAACAATCTAAGAAACTCATGACCACTAAGTGAACCCTACAAAAAGTACTGAAAGAACATCTAGACAGAAATAAAAATGACCCTAATTCCAAGCACATCAGAAATAAGCCACCAGGCAGGGCAAGCAATTAAACAAAAGGTTAAAGTAAGGCACCAACAGCAGGAAAACACCATGACAAAGATAAACAAATTCATATCAGACATAACCGTCAATGTAAATGGCCTCAATTCCCCAATCAAACAAAACATTAGCAAAGTTGATCAAGAAACAAGAAACATGCTGTATACAAAAAACACAGTTCACTCAAAGAAAAAGAAAGTTCTAGACTAAAAGTAAAAAGGTGGAAAACAATATTCCATGCAACAGGAAACCAGAAAACAGCAGGGGTATCTATTCTGCCTGGAGATAATATGAACTTGAAATCAAGAATGATCAAAGAGATAAGGAAGGTCATTATATAATTATTAGGGGAAAGTTCAAGAAGTAGAGGAGGTCCTATTTAATCATTCTGGTATTTTTCCAAGATGAATAAGAAACATCACACCACAGCAATACAAGTGAACCCATGTTTATAGCAGCACAATTGGTCATAGCTAAATCGTGGAAACAACTCAAATACCATCAGCTGAGGAATGGATAAAAAGATGTGATATTTTTATATAATGAAGTCTTACTAACTTATAAGCAACCATATGCTCAAGGATTTTATAGGTAAATGAGTACAACTAAAGACCATACTCAAAAGTGAAATAAATTAGACCTATTTGTGTAAACATTGTATTGCCTCTCTAGTGTTAGAAACTGAAAGAGTATAAAAAAAAATCAGGTAATATAGATATTGTGAAAGGAAAATAACTGCTAGGGAAAGGGGAAATACACACACACACACACACACACACACACACACATATATATATATGATAATTGTAGTACTAATTTCCATTGGCTTATTGTAAGGAATAGCCAATGTTTAAATTTTTTATCAATTTAAAATATTTATATCTCATAATCTAAACAACTACTTTAAAGATAACAAGATGCATTATAACAGCCATTGTTGGTATCCTATCATATTTATTTTAAAATTCTGTATCATTTTAATATCTTTATTTTCTTATTTTAATTATCTTTAAGATAAATATTTGACACAACCCAAATGCATATCAGCTGAGGAATGGACAAGAAAGATTTATGTTTATACAATGGAGTACTACTCAGCCATGAAGATAAATAAACTTGAGGCTTTCATGTGTAAATCAATGCAACTAAAAATCATACTTATAAGTGAAATAAGTGAGACTGTCATGTGTAAACATCCCATTGTTTCCCTATCATAAGAAACTGAAAGAGTAAATAAAATCCAAAATGTACAATTGATATTGGGCAAGAGAAAGAACTTCTGAAAGGAAAGGGACAACACTGATATAGGAAAGGAGAAAAGGAAGGGAAAAGGAAAAATATATATACATATGTACACACAAAATAGCAAAAAATAATTGTACCACTAATTTATATTAGTTCACTGAAAGGAATAGTTTGGGCTTATATTGTCTCATCGATTTTCCTTGCTTGTATCTTGTAATCTGGGCAACCATTTTAAAGATAACAATGTACAATATAATAACCATTATTAATTTCCAGGGTTTTTTGAAATTCTATGTCATTGTTTTTATTGCTTTTTTCTTTGATATAAAAAAGAATGAACACAATGGGTTAAAAAAAGCTTTATGATAACCAGCCTCTCATACTGGGAGAGCACTGAGAAAGGGGCTCAGATTTCTGCAATAAATCTGTGGAGGATTGGGCAACACAAAACAGTCCTACGTAGCAACCAAATTATAGTTTCCTAGAGAGTAATCGATCATCTCCTGTTACATATATCTTCTGTCTCTGTCTCTAGGCCCCTCCTTTCTCTCTCTTCTTCTCCCTCCATCTCTCTCTCTCTCACACTACCTCTACCTCTACATCTATGTCTACGTCCAGCTCTAAATAGCTGTAGCTCAAGTTCTCTTCCCTAATTTTCATAATAAAGTTCAAGGAATATGCATCCCTGAAAGTCTTTAAGAAGTAGTAGTACTAAAATGCTTCATAAATTCATTTCCTTACAGACGTTAAAATACTTTTACTCTCGTGTTCTGTGCTTCTTTGCTAGTAATATTTTCCTCTAAACTGAAGGTCTCTGCCCGGAGGATATGTAGCTAAGATGAGAGAGACTTCCCTTGAAGGAACTGGAGCTGATCGCCACTGGTGTGGCAGGCATACAGAATCACAACTTATTTCATATTCAATGCTGCGAAATTTTTAAAAAGAACAAAATAATATCACTCAGACATAAGAAAGAGATAACTTTCTATAAAACTCTTCCTGAAACCTGCAGGATTAGGTGTAAAGTCCTAAAGACACAAATCCACATTATCTCATTTCAGGACTAGCTGCTATTTTCCTTGCATATTTTCTGATCCCCAGGTTTCCACCATTGTACTTTCCCATAAATTTCTGAAATCACTTATTTCAGTATCCCCAAAGCATGCCATATCCTCTGAATTTCATTTATTCTCACAATAGTCTCAATTTTCCAACAACTTTACATTTTAGGACACAGAAATCTATTTTAATTCTCTCTGAGAGTCTCTCATAATATGCAAGACCAACACAAACACCACAAGCCTAGAATCATCCAAGTTAATGTTTCCTATAAGCCTTGCTTGAGGAAGTCAAAAGTTTTAAGAGCTCTAGAATGGAAGCCAGTCAGGTGTGTCAAAGACCTGTGAATTACATCATAACTAGCTGAAAGAGAAAGGAAATTATTCTGTGAAGAGAACATAGAGCTAGAAGGACAAAGGTACCTCACAGACAGAGTAGATGCAGGCCTAGGAATTGATAGGTACTGCATTCCGGGAGGCACCCAGTCCTACTGACCTTCCCCTGAAGTTCTGCATTAAATCTCACAGATCCACACGCCAATGACTTTCTCTGTTCAGCTACAACTTCTGAAGACTCAAGAATAAGAGCCTGAACTCCAGCCAACCCCTTATGGCTGAACTCTTGGGCCTTGGAATTATCTGCCCTTTATGTGTCAGGAGTGTACACTCTTCTGCTTACTGGGGGTGGGAGGAGCCTGTCTTTCAGCTTCACTGTTTGATTTTAAGCAACTAGCTGAGGAAATTCTGGACTTAATGAGACCCTCTTTTGTCCTTGGAAGAGTCACAGAATGCAGCTGTCAGGAAGCAGGAGTGCTGCAGAAGTCTTACCCATTCACTGAAATCCTCAAGCAACATTGTATTTTACATTCATCAGTTACCAGAAGCCTGACAACTAGAACTGTGTCTACTGTAATTTCTCCAACAAAGGAGGATCAGATAGATATGTCTTCACTATCAGCCACATTTTCCTGCCCGTCTTAAAAGGTCCTTGAAGAAACAAAATTTCTTTTTTTTTTTTCTAAGAACAAGGGAAGGAACAGCACATATTAACAGATCCTTACTGGACCTTACTGGACCAGGAAGGACTTCTCAATATCTCCTCTTAGCCAGACACTGAGCTGAGATCTAGATCTCACTCAGAAGAGTATAAATAACTTCTGCCACACTCTATTGAGGTGAAAGGAGCTCTTTGCAGAAGACAATCTGAAGCCTCAGGACACGCAATAAAATCTCTATTTTGGCATATCCACAAATATCTAACTCAGGACTTTTAGTAAGAATAAACACTTCACTGAGACACAATGTTTGAAAATTATGCAAGACAATAGTTTTATAAGAACATACTTACAGTAATCATACTTATACAGATACATTATGTATTTTGCTTTAAAATTTTTTATTTCAAATCCTTTTACCAAGGTGAAACCCTGACCTACGCACGAGTGATGTAGTAACCAGGGATGATATCATTTCTCTTTGTTATTGTCATGAAATATTTCATCCAACTAACTTAAGATCGTTGTGCTACAGATGCTCCAGCACATGCTTCAGAGTCAAGCCACAATTGATTTGTTATCAACATGCTAATTATCGTCCTGTCATTGGCAGTCCAGCTATATATGATGAAGATGAAGTCAGCGAGGAGGATCTCTCAACACAAATTTGCACATTGATTCCTTTCTCTCCCCAATCTCTTTTTGACCAGATTTGAGGCCTGTTGTGAGCTATAGATACCTGGGGAATGTATATGTTTTTCAAATACAGAAAACCTCCAATTTTTAAAAAAAAATATTAAAAGGTTGAACTTTTATTATTGAAAACTTATGATGGTAAAATATGCTTCTCAAAAATGAAAACATTTTAAAATCACTCCCTTTGGATAAAAAAGATAAACTCATGTCAACATGTTTATGAGAATGAAAATACGTAAGAACTATGCAAGCATCATATGTGGTTTGTGAAAAGGACCACAAAAGAGCTACAATGCTTATCATATGTAAATTTGCTGAAAGACTTTGACAATAACTTGCTACATCCTTCCTGACATTTTAAGTACCAGTATCTATCTACTTCCCTTCATTTCCTTTCCTTATTCACAGCCAGTGAATCCAGGTTTTATTGTATCCTAAGAAAATGCTGGAAGGTATTACCTTGGAGACTGAATTCGACCTTCAACAGTGAAAACATAAGGAGAGTAGCAATGCTACAATTCCAGGTAAGGCTATATTTCATGGCATATGTGACAACTGCTGGTTTCCAAACCAGTAGGCCAGCAGACCTAGAATGAAACAGAGTAGGAATTTTTCATTCAAAATTTCCCTTTGTACCTTTAATAATTCCCCTGCATCTCTTCGTTAATAAAAAATAATTCAAAAATATTAGCTATGGGGTTCTTTTACATTTAATTTCTCAAGTAAGTGAGTCATGCTGTTCTCTGAGACAGCTTTTCCTAATGAGCTGCTTTATTTGGGTTGAAGCAATGGTGACCCTGAGTGTGACAGGCAATGAAAATAATTTCTTAAAATCCAGTGCGTCTGGATGCAAATCAGACAACTGCACCTTGGGGTGGATACCTGCTTTTCTTACCTTCCTTCTCACCAGCCACACCAATATTCTCTGTCACTTGTTGTATGTTGTCATTGCTATGCTAAATTCTTAGAATAGCATTTGAAATGTAGGTTTGTGTTACTTAATAAAATGTATCCTTTACTCAAACCAAAATATTTTAAACATCAAAGCTGAATGTCTTTGTTCTTACACTGAATGAGTGTAAGAAGAGAGTCTTAGAGTCTTTACCAGCATATGCAACACACTCTTTTTTCAGTATGGAAAGATTTGTTCTTATTAATTTGGCTTTGTGTTATTTTTCTACTTTAGTAAATTTGTAACTATGAGGCTTTGAGAATAGATACCAGGCAAGATTGCTTAATGATCTTTGTGTTACTGTTTTATTTTTTTAAAAATGAGAATAAAAATCAGAATTTCGCTAAACAAAACCATAGACATTCAACTATGATTGTTACATTGCATGCTGTTGTCTTCAAATTAGTTGTTCAGGTTACCAGAGAATATACACACACAAAATGGGTCAAAAAAATAAATAAAAGAGAAAGAAAAAAGTAAACATAACTGCACCTTTCTCACAGTATCTATTGTAGCTTTCAGATTTCATTTACTCTTTCAGATTCTTAATAGTTTTAATTTTTTTTTTTTGTACTTTAGGGAAGGATCTCCAGGGTGTTCATGGTCTCACTACTAGATCAGATTCATACTGATCCACCTGTTTACAGCCTCCCAAGAATTGGGATTATAGGCTTGTGCCACCACGCCCAGTCTCAATAGTCATTTCAGTGCGCCCCAGGGGCAGGGCCAGCATGACAGACTCCAGGATTGAACTCCTAACCCTTGAGCCTGTTTGCTGGTGCTTTAATCTGCTGAGCTATTTGACTAGTCCTTAATTGAAAATTATTATTATTATTATTATTATTATTATTATTATTATTATTATTATTATTATTTATGTATTTGGTACAGGGTCTCACTATACAAGCTAAACTCAAGAGTGATATGTTTCAGCCTCCCTAGAGCTGGGATTACAGGTGTGCACCATCACACCCTGTTTCAATGGCCAGCTCAACACACAGGGTTGGAGAACAGCTTGGCATGTAGTACCAGGGATGAATCCCAGGTCCCTGTGCTTTCCAGGCAGGCACTTAGACCTACTGAACCACCTCTCTGGCCCACTTTCAGGTTCTTACACTAGGGAGACAATACGATGTATATATATGCATGTCTGGTTTATTTCACTTATAAGCATAGTCTCTACTTGCATCCATTTACCTATAAAAGCCTCCAGTTTATCTTGTTCTTAGCTGAATGATACTCCATTGTATAAAAACACCACATCTTTTTATTCATTCCTCAGTTGATGGGAATTTGGGTTGTTTCCAAGATTTAGCCATGACAAATTGTGCTGCTATAAGCAGGGGTTCACATATATTGCTGTGGTATAACATTTGCAGTTCTTCTGGAAAAATACTCAGAAAGACAATAGCTGGTTTGAATGGAATCTCTAATCCTGTTTTTTGAGTACTTATTTTTGTTTCTGAGATGAAATACCTGTCAAGATTTATTTAGCTCTCAGTCTGTAGAGGTTGCTGGCTATCACCAGCTGACTCCAAGGCAGAGGAACATTGCAGAAGAAAAATAGTTCATGGCAGCCAGAGGGTAGCAAAGCAAGCAAGAAACAAGAAAAGCCTCTTTCTGTTTCCTAGAACATATCCACTGTATCTCTTACATTGTGTTGCACCCAGGCTATCAGGATTAGGGTGGTGTCAAACCGATCAGTGCATCAGTGAACTGATTTAACAATCACCCAGGCTTAACCCCAGCACCCTTAATCCCAATCATACACTCTAAATTCAGTGACTTCTGAAAAAGACCCACCCATAACTGTGTGATGCATTGGGGGACATCTAGACACAGCCAGAGCAATGCTTAACCAAGTAAACTCTGACCTATGGGCCTCTATATCATCACTTGAGAATTAAAGACAGCCGGAATACTCAGAAATATGTTGGCACTCATGTAGAAAACATGAGCTATGATTAGTGTGACATGTTATTATTAGTATTATGTAATTCCTCAGGATTATACCTACTTTCTTTTTCACCTACCTCACAGGATTGTAAGAACTAAAGGAAACAGTATGAGTAAGTTCTCCACACATATTTATGTCACAATAAATCAGAATTTTTGTTCCGATTACCAATTCCACTGTCTCCTGTGGGTGACACACATTTCTGTTTTATCTATCCTCTGACATCTGGAAGTGTTTTCTGCACATTAGCATTAAAATTAATGTGGCCACCAGCTTTTAATCACCTTGGGCTGCTGAATAATTCATATTACATGAACTCCTCATAATATGCTGTGTGCCTCAACTTCTCTCCATGTTGTCTTTCTAGATTTCCCTAACATGGACTAAAAACAATAGTGCACTGACTCTGTATCCACTTTTAAAGTTTAATTTTTGCTTATGCATTCCATTAAAAACTATAACCCCTTTCAGATACTTTGTTCTGCCAGTGATCTCAGGCCTATCTTTTAAAAAATATGTATATTTATCATGGGGGCTGCTACATGCACACAACACTTTTTCATTCTTGTCCCTTTCTCCTCCCCTCCTCTCTCTTTCCATTTATTGGTCCCTTTCCTATTTGGAAAAAAAAAGCACACACACTATCATTCCATCAATTTCACTTACAAAGCTTTATTTTAACTCTTTTTAAAAGAGTTTTCAGAAAACCGACAGAAAAAAAAATTAAACTAAAAGGAGCTGTTGCTTTTGAGAGATAAGGGTCTGCCCTTCTGAGCCAGAACAGAACATTTCTGAGGACAAAATATCAGTGCAGGATTAATCAAGAATCCTGAACAAATCATAGAGTGGAGAATGTGTTGTGGCCATTGACTGTAATATGTCAACTTGGACTGTGTAATAACCACCAAGAAGCTCAGTAAAGCTCTGCTGTGTCTCTGGATGACTGTCAGGCCAGATACTGAAAAGAGAAGACTG
The DNA here is from genome assembly GCA_004027165.1 of Ctenomys sociabilis. Taxonomy (NCBI): domain Eukaryota; kingdom Metazoa; phylum Chordata; class Mammalia; order Rodentia; family Ctenomyidae; genus Ctenomys; species Ctenomys sociabilis. The sequence continues at coordinate 5,796 of PVKA01016191.1, read as the reverse complement.
ATCTTGGATGCCCAAGGCCCAACCAATAGGCTTGAAGTCTGAGCTCCAGTTTTCACCACTGCCTTAGCTGCTCATGTCCACCTTCCAGAGAAGACTCTACAGGCTCTCAGCACGGACTCTCAAGGGATTCTGTGAGACCCCAGATGATAACAGCAATGATTAATTTTTCAGTGAGAAATAAAATGTGAATATGAAGGGCCAGCCAAATAGCTCAGTGGATTAAAGCACCTGCATAGGCAGATGCAGAGGTCATATATAATAACTATATGCACTCTGAAGAAAGAAAATGTTTTGGAGGTTTAGGATGATAAAAAAAACATGGTAGTTCTTCACTCAGAAATCATTTCCCATAATTGCCTTCTTCATTGTTCACAGAGTCTTCAATTTTCTTAAAATTTTGTTTATGAAACCCAACTTCCTTTTCTTTTTTCATGTATTTAGTACAGAGTGTAGAGAGTGTCACTACACAGATGGAACACTTAATAATTTTCCTGTTTTCAGCCTCCCAAGTGCTGGGATTATAGGCTACACTACCATGCCCAGTCTCATTCCCCCATCTCAGTGAGACCCAGGGGTGGGGCCAGCACGGCACAGCATGCTGGGGATCAAAGTCTGGGCCTTGATTCTGCCTAAGCAGGTGATTTAATCTGCTGAGTTTTCTGGCTGGCCCTACACTTCAATTTTTTATCAGCTCTACCAGCTCCTTCAGGACAAGTGGTTGGTCTTTATATGCAGCTGACAGCTTTAACATGATTTCTTTAAATTTTGGAGTAGATGATACAATACAGGTGAGTAAGACAGAAGAAATAAAATCAGAGAATGCTAAAGAGCTGCTCTTCAGCTCCAAGATGCCTGCCTGATCCTATGAGCTATAGCCACCATTTTGGAACAAGAGGAGATGCAGCCTGAGAGGCAGTGCTCAAGATGGCAGAGCAGGACCATGAAGAACCGGGAAGACAGGATCTTGATAACACTAGAAAACTACTAAAGTAAGTGCTTTGGAGTTCTAGGGGTCTTGGCAGATACGATAATGACTTTTTATTTAAGACACATTGGGGGGCTGGGGGCCTGCCAAATAGCTCCGTGGATAAAAGTGCCTACAAGCAGACACAGGGGCCGGAGTTCAATATTTAGGCCTGCTGTGCTGGCCCTGCCCCAGGACCAGCTGAGATGGCCCTGCCCCAGAGCCTCCTGAGATGGCCATTGAGACTGGGCGTGGTTGTATGCACCTGTAATCCCAGCTCTCAGAAGCCAGCAGAAGGTCAGATCACTATGAGTCCAATCTAGTGGTGAGACCCTGAACACCAACTCTATAGAACCTTCCCTAATATACTAAATAAATAAATAAAATAAAAATGACATAAATTGTGATTCCTCATACTTATGCTCAAAATCAACCTAACTAAGCTTGAGTAATATCCTTGTATAATATTTTTATCAAGAGCTAAAAGATGCTTTACTTTACTACTAGGAATGGAAACCTTTTCTCTTAGTTTCTATTTCAAGACCTGATCCTTATTAGCTTCCAAATCTATAGAATGTGCTACTATTACTAAAAAGGTTTTTTGTTTGTTTGTTTGTTTGTTTTTGGTAGTGTCAGGACCTCCTGCTTGCCAGGAAAGTACTTGTTCCACTGAGCTAGCCCCCTGACCCTGTGCTACTACACTGAAACAGCAAGGCTATTCCAAGCATTAAGCTAACTGATAGGTGTATCAAATATGAAAGAATTTGAGCAATCCTTAACATACACCAGAGAAGAACAGACATAAAGAGCAGAGTGGAATATACAGTATATGTTAAATTTACCATTCTAGAAGGTCTATCTAGAATTAATGAATCCTTACAGTTATCCAACTGAAGCACGTAAGACTGAAAATGTGGGTAGTAAGGAATGGTGGCCAGGAATAGCCAAGATAAAATACAGCAAAAGTAAATGAAACTAGAAAATGAATTGCACAAATTTAGAAAAGATCTACCACAGAGGCCTACTGGTTTTCACTACTATCCAATTTGGGGTTATGTGGTCACTATAAATATGTACTATTTGACCTTCGTTAACTACAATGAGTACAGTGTTACTGCAACTCCCAGGAAAAACTAAATATTAAAATTATACATGAATTTTAAAAAATTGATTTAAGTAATTCATTTTTAAAGTATTTTTAGGTTCACAGAAAATTGGGTAAAAACTTGTGCAATTCTCATAAACACTCCATAATCTCTCCCAACATACTCTCCACCTATCATTATCAAGAGTCTGATCATTGATACTATCCGGCCTACACCAGAACCAATGGATGCATGCACTGACGTACCATCATTGCCAAAGCTCATAGACTTCACTAGGGTTCATCTCTGGCATCATACTTTCTATGGGCTTTGATGGATGGCATGGCATGCTTCTATCATTGCATTACTGTACAGAACAGTCCCAGAGTCTTAAAATCTCGGAGCTCTGCTCCCTGACCTATCTCTCTGCCACAATCCCTGACAATCATTAATCTTATTACTCTTTCCATACCTTTTCCTTTTTCATAATGCCCCATGGTCTCACCCAGACAGCATGTAGACTTTTCACATTGGTTTTTTACTAATATGTACTTTAAGATACCGATGTATTTTCCTTCCTTGATAGCTTTCTTTTTTTCAACATTGAATAATGTTCCATTATCTGGATTTGCCATTTTATACCTACTGAATGATATCTAAGTTGTTTCTAAGATTTTGCAATTATGAATTAAGCAATGTCAAATACCCAGGTGCAGGGTTTTGTGGGAACATAAATTCTCAGTTCAGTTGGGCAAATACAAAACTACCAAATCCTATGGTAAGAGTATGTTAAGATGTTTTAACAGTTTTTTGAAGCATATTTACTGTTTTATATTTATATCCACAATGCATAAAATTATATTTTGCTTCTGTGCAGCTTTTTAAAGACATCAACATCTACACCCAAGTCCAGTGTATCAGAATATCCTCAGATTTGACCTGAAGTTGTATACTTTGTAAAATTTCACAGGCAACAGCCAACGACACTGGCCTAGACTCTCATGCAATCAAGAATTGCTGAACTTGACTCTGAGATGGTCTCATCAGGCAGGATATTAGTTAGTCTTAGAAGCAGGTTTCAAAAGGCATTTAAATGTTGCATTGCGGCCCAGGGAAGCCAGGCAGGAAGCTACTGCATCTCACAGTCAAGGCACGGGATGATTAAATGAAAACCTTTTTATCTGGAAGTGAAAGGCCAAGCCCTTCAGGCATAATATCCCTAACCTTTATAGCAACCAAGAAAGATCTCTCTGATATTCACATTTTATAAATGAGGAAACCAGCACTTAAACCCATGTCTCATCAAATCCAAAATGATAGTGACATCTCAGAGAATATCACCATAGCAAAACTCCTTGTCTCCAGTCTAAATTTCAAATTTCTCCAGTCTTAGTTTTCATGAGTACCTCAGTTTACTTCAGAATCCCCTTAAACTGAAAACATTCTTTCCTTCTAAGCCCAAATAATTCTAGCAACAAGCCTTACATTAAAGCTGTTTTTGTTATTGTTGTTTTACTGCTTAAAGAATTTTTATTAAAGCAAGAATTTTATAATCCAAATTGAGTTTCTCCATTCAGTTATCAACCCTGTTACTTAAGACAGTACTGACAGCTTGAGCTATTCCTCAGTAAAGAATTACAAAATTAAACAAAGGATTGCTTTAAATTTTTGTACTTTGATGAAAGTTCTTTTCCTCCAGTTTCTCTTTTCTCTACATCTTCCTAAACAGAAATTCATTCCAAATCCTTCCTGAACATCTCAAGTCAAATAAATTCAACCTCAGCCAGCTCATAACATTTTATACTAGTTCTCATGCACATTATATCTTCATTTTTTTTCTTCATTATACAATACAAAAAGTGTACAACTTAAAGAGTAGGCACATGCACCTAGCATATCTTATTTGGTTTTATTTGCTATTTCTCCCTCCCTCCCATCCTCCCAGCCTCTCTCAGCCCACCATATCTAGATTCCCTTCCTATTTGCTAGAATATCTATTTCCTATTGCCTTTCTTTTGATTTTTTTCAAATTATTTATACTTCAGGTTTCTCATATATGAGAAGTTATACAATATTTAACTTAAAATGTGTCTATTTAACTTAAAGTGATGGTCTCAAAGTTCACCCATCCCCCATAAATAATTCAAATGTGTCCCTATTTGTGGCAAAATAGTACTCCATTATGTGTACATATCCCATTTCCTTTATCCATTCATTTATGTTTTTGTTGTGGTGCCAGGGATTGAACTCAGGACCTTTTGCTTGCCAGGCAAGCACTTATCCCACTGAGCTATTTTCCCAGCCCTTTTATCCACTCATTTAATAATGGATATATACAACTCTTCCAAGATTTAGCTATTACATGTCATGCTGCTATGAACATGGGTTGCATTTAGCACTATGGTATGATGTCTAGGTACTTAATATTTTCTACTTTGCATTGTTTGGGTATGTGTGTTCTTTGCCTAATAAGAATTCTTATGGTTCATTTCTCCTACCAAATTCTAATTTTATTCCTTCAAGTCCCCTCCAAAGGTGACAACAGTAGTGTTCCAGGATAGATATCTAAAGTTGAAAATAGTAGCATTCCAGGGTAGATAGCCAATGCATGTTGATTAAATGAGGCTAAGAAAGGTGGCAGACTTGAGCAATGCAGGAGTTACATGATCTATCCAGGATCATAAAGGTAATTTGTGTCTTAACCAAAATTGGCCTTGGACCTTTCATAGAGCTCTTCATGTTATATTTTTAAAGTTATATCTGGAAGCAATTTGGATGCATTTAGATAACAAGGAACCAATCAGAAAAGAACATGTGGACTATTGAGTTAAGTCTCTAGAATAGGAAAAAAAGTTGAGAGGAATATAAAAATGTTTAACAACTCAAAAATCTGTTGTTACATGCTGGAATGATATATTGCCTCATATAATTAAAGCCAAGCTGAAGTACTTCAAACCAAAGCCTATCAATGCAGCTACTAAATATACAACTATCAAAGTTCACAAATACGTGGAAATCTACATTTCTAATTAAGTAGATAGTACTGTGAAGTTGAGAACAAACTCTCTGAACAAATAAATCTGGAAGATGCTGTTCTTATGCCATCCTATTAAAAACCTTTTCTGCCATGTCAAACATGAAGAATACAAAGAAAAATATTTTAACTAAACACAGAAGCATGGGAAGAAGAATGTAAACTGAGAGAAGTTGGCAGAGAAACAGTGAAAGTTCACAAGTTTTTATTTAACGGGTTATTATTTTGCCCAAACTGGCAATTTACACAAATGACCAGCAGTATATTTGAGGTTAGTATCAACATTCATAAAATCCCTCACGATCAGTTCCAGTGAGGAAATCAATTATGCCAAAGAGCTGAGAAACTCATAAGGAACAATCAATTATGGTGAAAATACTTTCAGTGATCGACTTGGGAAAATGGGGTGGGTGATCATATTATGAAGAAACCCAATACATAAGGATAGGTAATTATGAAAAATAAAAGTGAATCTTGTGGTGTCTCAAAAATTTAGTGCTAAAATTTTTTTTTAAAAAAGTGAATCTGATCATCTGTGTAACCCCAACTGTTCTTGTCATAAGCAGTTTTATATAAAACCCTGATAATCAGATTCATTATAAAGAAAAGAGCTCCTAGAGTGAAATGTGTAGTCTTTTGCCACTGGGCCTGAAATGTGATCACAACAACCAGGACCTCTGCTGTCAGTCACTTCTAGTGATGAAATGTAGAAC
>PVKA01016190.1:0-48537 GCA_004027165.1 Ctenomys sociabilis | reverse complement strand
ATTACAGTGTCTTGCTACACATCATGGATTCTTTTTTTTTTTTTTTTGCAGGGGTGGGGGGGTCAGCTCAGCCCGCCCTGGGGGGAGGGGCTGGCATGGCATGTGGTGCTGGGGCTCGAACCGTGGTCCCTGAGAGGCGCTTTAGATCGCTGAGCTATCTTGCCAGCCCGAGGTATCTTAAAACTGTCTCATTGATATTTGTACTTCAATAAAACAAAAATAAAAAAAAAAGAAAAGTAATAGTATTATACCTAGACCATGTAAATGGATTATCAAAGGCAGCACCTGGCAATCAAATACATTGGTATTTTTAGAGCAAACCATACAAGAATTCTGGGAGAATAGATAAATCAGTGACCATTAGAAAAAGAAAAAATCAGTGCTACAAATAAGGTCTCTTTGGTTTGGTCTGGTATTCCTGATAAATGAATTATAGAATGTTTGGTCTTCAGAATTTTTTTGGATTTGAGAACTGAGATAAGGGATTTGTAACAATATCAAAAGAATACATTGAAGGAATCTTTTTAAAAAATAATTATGAGGCCAGGTGTGGTGGCACATGCCTGTAATCCCAGTACTTGGGAGAATGAGGCAGAGTGATCACTGAGAGTTTGAGGCCAGCCTGGGTTACATGGTGAGTTTGAGGCCAGGCTGAACTGCACAGTGATACCCTGTCTCAAAAAGATAAAAGAAAGTTGGTATGAACTGCAAATTAGACAATACTTAGTTCATATGAACTCAACACTTGTGGAAGCAGAAGTAGGAGGGGTTTTTTTTGTATTTTTTTTTTTTTCTTTGTAGAACCAGGCATTGAACTCAGGCCCTTGCATTTGCCCAGCAAGCACTTATTCTACTGAGCCATCTCCCCAGCCCCTGGAGGGTTTTCATTAAAACATTTTTCTTGTATCGTTTTATAATTTTTTGCTTTCATATTCTGAGGCAGGACCTCACAATATACTCTAGGCTAGCCTCAAACTCAAAAGTTTCCTGTTTTAGCTTCCCAAGTAATGGGATTAATCTTATAATTTTCAATGGTTTAATAGTCTGCAATGGGATTTTGGTAATGAAGCATCAAGAACTCAAGGTACATAAAAATTTCTTTTTTGATTCATTACTAAGACCAAAATTTTAGATGACAATCTCTTCACATGAATATGTCTAGGGCTAGGGAAGTAGCTCAGCGGCATAAATGCCTGCCTGGCAAGCACAAGGGTGGAGAAGGGTGGGCAGGCCAGCTGGTGCTCTGATAGGTAGAGATGGGGTAACGGCTATAATGTGGCCATGGCTGTGTGAGGAGGGACTCGTAGTGCTATTATCTCCTGCTATGCAGTGATCAGGTGCAAGTGTGCAGTGTAGGTGGGGAGGGGATGCTCTCAATTGGTGAGAAGTGGGGATGAAGCACTGCGCCAAACTCCTGAGGTGGGCGTGGAGCGCTCTCTCAGAACTGGCTATAGCTCTGCCCTACTCAGGGACCTGAAAGACAACACTTCCCAGGATGCTGACTCTCCTCCAGGTCAGGTTCCCTCAGGGAAGGGAAGGGTCTGTCTCCTATCATTCTGCCCACCAAGCACACAGCCCAGTTACTATGCTTTACTGATGTTACTAAAAATGTTTTCCTCCTATCTTTTTTTTTTTTTTTTTTTAATGCATTTGGTACAGGATCTCCAGGGTCTCACTATGTAGATCGGATTTGTAGTGATCCTCCTGTTTTCAGCCTCCTAAGCACTGGGATTACAGGTGGGTGCTACCACACCCAGCCTCAATTGCCATCTCAGTGTGTCCCAGGGGCAGGGCTGGCATGCCAGGGACTGAACCCGGGACACTGTGCTCTGCCTAAGCAGGTGTTTTAATCTGCTGAGCTTTCTGGCTGGCCCTTCTCTTACCTTCAGTGGAAATCTATTTTGTTTTTTGAGACAGGGTTTCAATATATAGTTCAGGCTTGCTTTGAACTATGCATCCCAAACTGGCTTTGGACTCTCCAAGAGCCTTCTGTTTCAGCCTCCCCAGTGCTGGTATTACAGACACCCAGCTTCAACAGAGTTCTTAAAATCACCAAAAAAAAAAAAAAAAAAAAAAAAAAAAATCAAGAGTAGGAAGATTGGCCAGTAATTAATTAAAAAGATCAAGTCCAAAGAAACATCCTTAAGATTCTATTCTGTAGATATCCATCTCAATCAAGGGTTAAAGACTTTTTGATTTTCATAACCTCACTAACTAATATAACATCTAGCACGTAATAGAGGCTAAAATTGCTTTTCAGTACAAAAAAATAACTTAGGAAGATAAAAATACTTAATTTTGCTGTTTCCCCTAATTTAAGTAGCCTTGCTTAAATTTTTGTCCACATGACATTAAAGAACTCCTAATGTTTTACGAACAAAAAAAATGGCTACTACTCAAGACAACAAACTCTTTACTGAAAGCAACAAACCATTTCATGAAATAGCCATGAATATTCTGTCAGGAAGGGCAGACCCAGGCTCACTAGAAGAGAAGCCAAATGTCCATTACTAAGCCCTGGTAACATGCACAGCACTGTTACCAAGTGACTTACACTGAGGTAAGGCGACCCTGTAGGGATCAGAAGTGACGGAAGTCACTTTTTAGCATTTTACCTGTCTATTAAGAATGCAAAATTTTCAATATACTAACACAATCAGGCTCCCCTCCCATGCCAGCCACTAAAACCAAGCGTGATGGCACACGCCTATAATCCTAGTACTGGAGAGGCTGAGATAGGAAGGTCACTATGAGTCCAAGTTGTGTAGAGAGACCCTTTACCAAATAAATAAATAAATAAATAAATAAATAAATAAATAAATAAATAAATAACTGACTGACTGACTGACGTTAAGATTTTAAAAAAAAACCTTTTTTTTTAAAGAGTGGGCATGGTGGTGCACACCGGTAATCCTAGTACTTGGGAGGCTGAAAACAGGAGGATCACTATGAGTCTGATCTGTGTAGTGAGACCCCTTTAATGTATTTACTTTTTAAATACAATAAAAAAAAATTAAACCCCAATACATTACAACTATTACAAAAATAACTTGGCAGCCCTTGTCTATATTTGCCAACTTAGAAATTGCTATTAGTTACTATATTATTACTCTTTACTACAGTTACTATATAATTACTACATAGTACAATACATATATAGTTAACACTTTTTAGTTACTAATAATTCCAATAGTTCAGTTACAATAACCACTTACTAGTGCCCGGGAGACAGTTTAAGCACCTGTATGGCAAGCATAAGGTCCTGAGTTCGGTCCCCAGTATCAAGTTAAAAAAAAAAAAAAAAAAAGAAAGAATTTATCACTTATTATATGATCACTGTTAGCTTTTTATGGAGCTTCACTGTCATAAAATCATTACATAAATAAGCTTTTGTCAATTTTCTTTGGAAGGTACTGCAAAAGACAACTTTCTTTCACAATCACTTATCACTTACAAATCACTAAAAAAAAAAAAAATCCGTGTTTCTAACTCAACACACACAATAAAATGAAAATCTAGATTTTAAAAAATAACTTTTCTACAGCATTAAAACAGTCCTTTAATAATTTAAAGCAAGGGTATATTCTTCCTGTAATTTTTTACTCACCTCTAACACTTCAGAACACCTTACCTTATTTTTGTTTTTTTAAAGAAAAAGGAGGAATGAAAAGAGTTGGCTAGGATAAATCACTACTTTATTTCTTATGTCAGTGCTCTTCAGGGAAAATGTCCCAGAACACACTTCATATGAGGTTGGGTGTGTTACTCACGGAGAGGGAAAAGCACAGTTCAAGGCACCTGTGGGTATTCTAGCTGGGAAAGAGCCCATGGCAGGAGTTGAGTTTTGCTTGGATAACTCTGAAGACAGTCTGAGGAAATGGAGGCCTGCTCCGGATTGGGAGCTGTCAGAAGTTAAGGCAACTGTGTGTGTTCGTCTCAGATCTGGTCTACTGGGAGGGAAGGCTGAAGTGAGGTTAAAGCTGTAACTTGGACCAGGAGGTAGCTTGGTAGTAGAGTTCTTGCTACTATGTGTGAGGCTCTGGGTTTGGTCTGTTTTTACTCCTCTCTCAATTATAAACCATATGCAAGGGAAAACCTCAAAGGCCTGGCAGTCAAATCATGTGCCAGTTACTCACTGATGACCTTGTAGGTTCACACCCATTCGGTAATGCTCGAGGCCAATCAGCTGCACTCTAAACACTGTCTACACCTAGCACAAGATTACAGCTCTGCCTGGGAAAAGCAGAGGAGAGAACCCAGAATGGCTTCTCTTCCTGGACTTTGGCAACGTGCTGTCTGCCTGTCCTCACAGTGCTGTGGGGCTGACTGGCCCTGTACTATGTTGAAAGGCTGGCAGTATCTGCCCCAGCCACATGCCCAGAAGAACGTCTCTCCCTCCAGGCCCCTTCAACATCGACTGCACATTCAGATGCCCCACAGCAGTGCCAGATGGCCTCTGGATGCTCACAGCCACAGCTTGATTGTCCCTTGGAGGCTGGCTCTCTGCTACCCCAGAGACCGACACCAGCCCTGAGCCAGAGACTTACTGACTTTCTCCATACTTGGATATAGTTAGTCCTCTGTGAGTCACCTCAGCAGCTGTCTCTATGGCTAGCCCCCTATTAATGCTTCATAATGCTATACTATATCCCTCTGTTTAAATTACTGTATGTATTTGATCTCCTGGTTGTATGTAAACTGAAAGGCACAGGGATTGGAGCAGTCAAATCAAAGCCCAGCAGTTTAGCTACATTATTTACAAGGTGGTGGGGAAAATTTTTAATCTCCTGGAAACACAAGTTCTAAAGCAATGGTGCCTGGCTCCTCCTTCCTTTGATTATGGAAAACAACATCATGGGCAGCAGAAATAGACTACTTACTTCCTCCTTCCACCAGCGTTCAAAGGCTACTACCCATAGTTCCTCTTCTTTTTTTTGTCTTTTTTGAGACAGGATCTCACTATGCAGTTCAGGCTGGCCTTAAGCTCATTTTGTAGCTCAAGCTGGTCTTGAACTCACAACAATCTTCCTGCCTCAGCCTTCCGAGTGCTGGGATTACAGGCAGGAGCCACCAGCCCGGCTCATAGTTCCTCTTCTTTCACCAAGTTCTGCCCACTTGTGAGTGTTTATGTCTATTCCTTCCAGTTCTGCAGACTCCAGAAGATTATTTAAGACATCAGACCATTTTAAATATTGCAATTACTGAGCAAATACAAGACCATTTGTTTTGAACTGAATTAAGACATAAAAGGAAAGGTTTCTTTTTAGTCGTTTAAAAATTTATAAAGAACCCACTGCACTGCCTAAGACAAACCTCTGTGGATTCTCTCCTTACTGCTGGGCTGCACAGAACACCTGCTTGCTGTTCCTGCTCACAGGTGTGATGTCCTCCCAGTCCGCGTCCCTCTTCTCAGAATGTCCTCTGGTCTTGCAGTCTCCTGAGTCCCTTGTTTTCTCAGGCAGAGGCTCCATTACTCCAGAGACTTTTCCTTGGGCTTCTGTAGTCTCCCATCTTCATTTCCATCAGGACAACTTATTCATCCCATAAAAGTACTACCATTCTATTATAATTATCTATATGTCTCTGCCCTAATCTTCTCCTGGACAGTAATGACTCCGTGTATACACACAGTGTCTCAGTATGTTTGCCCAGACTGGTTCCTTCAGCCCCCTGAATGGCTGATCTGTTGGCACCAAATACTCAATGAGCATAAATAGCCTGAAAATTGTTAGCACCTGATATAGGATTCACTGCATGGTGAGTAGCCAATAAATGTGTTAAGAAAATGATATATTAATATGCAGTCTAAAATATGAAAAATGAAGCTAAGCGTGGGTACATTATGTAAGAAAACACCATCAAAACCTTGCTCAGTAGAGGCTCTGGTGCAGACCTCACAGAGGTACGGCTCTGCTATCTCAGCCTGGGGCTCAGCCCACTGTGTAGAAGGTCTGCTTGCTGAGAGCAGCAGCGGGCTTGGGATGGTGGCAGCATGGCCAGGCAGCACAGGGGCTCTGACAGGGCTCCTGATGTGACACCCCAGCAGGAGGCCATGTCTAAGGCACTTAGTCAACAACTTAAAAGACTCTTGGGGGAGTTCTAGGCAGGGCATCACTGATCTGTCATTGCTTTGAAGGCCACTGCAACACTAGATCCATTTGCATTGCTTGCAGTGCTCCACACTGGTCCAAATGTAGTCAGTGTATCCAGGCTTGGAGCTGTGTGATCTCTGGTTGCCCATCAAGTCCATTAGAGGTGCGCTGGGCATTCCCAGCCTCCTGGCTCCCTGGCAGTGCATGGGCACAGCTGTATATTAGCTGCCACAGATGTGGCCTCTTGTTGGGGCATCATAGCAGAGGTGCTACAGTGCCTCCTACCTAACCCAGCTCATAGCACTTACGTACTTGACAACCTGGTTCAGCCCTGGTTTAAGGCCTTTTGTTCCTTCAGGACTTAGGAACTGGACTCTCTATAGCTGCAGATACATGTTTGCTTCTAATAAAGAAAGGTTGCACTGGAAGTGGTAGAATGTGATAACTTTTCCCTGGATTTACAAATATAAACTCTGGCTATCCATACTATGAAGGTGGAGTGGCCTCAGACTGCTGCACAGACTGGCTTAACTCCCTAGCTGCAGAAAAACTCACCTCAGATATTGCCCACAGTGCCTGCCTGCACTCCCACTCCTGGCCAAGAGCAAAGGCAGTAAGCACTATAGTCATGGAGCACCCAGTGCACACAGCTGCACACCCGAAACTCAGCCTGAATATGCCTGTTGGCCCTTATGGCCTCTCTGACCTGTTCTTGTGAAAACAAAACAAAATAAAAAAACCTTACATGTAACTGTGATGATTTTTTTTTTTTTTTTGTGGAACCAGGGATTGAACTCAGGCTCTTGCACTTGCCAGGCAAGCGCTTATTCTACTGAGCCAGCTCCCTGGCCCCAAAACAGATTTCTTGGGTACTGAATTAAAGAGATGGTGACAGTTCAATTCTCAGTAGCTATATGGGAAATCACAAGATAGAAGGAAATTATCTTCAGACTACCAAGCAAGAAAAGAATCTTGCATTTAATTTTTTTTTGGTACCAGGGGTTGAACTTGGGACCTTCTGTTTGTCAGGCAGGCACTTATGTCACTGAGTTATATGTCCAGTCCTAGCGGACATATATATATATTTTTCCCCCTCTAGCATTTATATTTAAAGAAAGGGCCAGGGAGATAGCGCAGTGGCATAAGCACCTACCTTGTAACCACAAGGTCCTGAGTTCAATCCTTGGTACCACGAGAAAAGGGGGTGGTAATAAAGAAACTGTCACTTGAAAATATAAGATAAAAAAATTTTGGCAGGGAATGATGTTGTATGCCTATAATTCCAGGTACTCAGTGAACTAGGTTTGAAGTCACAGTGGTGCTAGGGTCAGGTCCCAAAGGTAAAACCAGTAGAGTTTAGAGATGGATTCACACTGGGAAGTTTGTTCACTGGATACTTAAACGCTAGTGAGTAAGAAAAAAAAAAAAACAAAACAAAATCCCTTGGTTACTGTTATATCCAAAAGCTGAAATGAAATGAAAAGACTGCTAGGTTGGACCTAAGCTCAAATTTCAGCTGGCTTGGACTTGACCACAAACCTCACAACCACCCCCAAATGGAGAAATTATGTGGCAACAGCAAAGAGTACTCAAAGACCTCTGATCATAAAAGCAACTCACTGGGAAGAGCAAAACTAAGAAACTAAAGCCAAAGTAAGGCTCCCCTCCTTTAGCAGATCAGTGTTACTGGCTTCCTGAAGAATCTTTACGAAACTGACTCATCTGACACTCATTTATTTTGTTTTGATACAAGGTCTCACCGCTATGTAGTTCAGGCTGGCTTGAACTCATAGCGATCCTCCTGCCTCAGCCTTCCAGAGTGTCAGGACTCCAGGCTAGGATGCCTGGCTGACAGTGACTAATTTGGTGGCAATGCCTTTGTAAATACTATAGAGCAGCCACAGGCTCACTATAGAACAGCTGCAGGGGGCTCCCTGTGACTCTGACACACTGAGACCACCCCAAAGGGCCAGCCAGCTAGTACACTGGACAAGAGCTGTGGTAATGCCTATTCATCCCAAGGAGGACTGGCTGCTTCCTCTGGAAATGCCAAGTGGACACCCTGGATGAACTTGCTGGCCCACTGTGTCTGACAGCTCTGTGACCCTGGCTTTAGCACAGTCAGGATAGTTACCCACTGAATATTCCTGTCCCTGGGTCAGCCCTTGTGGCTAAGCAATCCCTTTTAGGTGGGCACCTCCCAGGATCCGTCTGCTGCTACACTGGACAATATGAAAAGCTTCTGATTTTGCTATGTCAGCTTCCTCTCATCTCAGATGTTAATGAAAACATTAGATTGGTTAATAAGAGATTATGAAGATGTAGAGAGGTGAGTCAAGAAACTTGTTTCAGCAAGGTACGAAGTCTTGAATGGTTTTTAACGAAATGGGGCAGATAAAATGGTCACTGATGGAAGTGAAGTAAGAGTTTCGAGGGGGAGCAGTGGTGGCGGCGGCTGGGAAATGAACTTGGCGTAGCTCTATTTTTTATGTAGTTAGTACAGGGTCTACAGGTTCTCACTACACAGATTGGACTCATAATGATCCTCCTTTCTTCACTTTCTCAAGTGCTGGGATTACAGGTGTGCATCACCATGCCCAGTCTCAATCGAGGTCCCAGCATACCCCAGGGGCGGGGCAGGCACCACATGTGGTGCTGGGGATCAAACTCCAATACTTGCACTCTGCATAAGCAGACAGTTTAGCCTTTTCCAGTCTTTACACTGAACTACATCCCCAGCTTTTTTTTTTTTTTAAGCTTTGAAGACAAATTCTTATTCAGTCATAAGGGTTCCAGGCTGGGCTCAAACTTATGATTCTCCTGACTCAGCCTCCCACAGAGTGGGGATGATAAATATGCACCATAATGAAACAAAAGTCTGAGCACCATCCAAGGCTGGGTGAACGAAACAGCTTCCTAATGTTAAAGGGCTCAAATAAACCCAGCATGTGGTGGGGACACACCAGTAATCCCAATATGCTGGGAGGCTGAGAGAAGATAATGAGCTTTAAGTTCCACCTGCACAACCTAGTAGGACTGTATCTCAACATAAAAAAAATATAAAGGATCAGGGATGTAGTTCAGTGTGAAAGCTCTGGGTTTAATCCTCAGCAGTGCAAAACAAGAAAGAAAGAGAGGAGAGAAGGGAAGGGGAGGGAGGGAAGGAAGGAAAAGAGGAGGAAAGAAGAAAGGAAATAAAAGACGGATGGAAATCCATTGGGACAACAGACTAAGAGAAAGATCAACCAAAGGACCAAGCTCTCTTGGCTCAAATCCTTGCCAGGGCCCAAATGCTACTGTAGAGGAGTGCATGAAATTGGTCAGGGGTGGAGGAGAGAGGATTCTGGGACTCATGCACTGTTGTACCAAGATCCACCGATCTTGTCTGTCTATAGCTAAGACATCACATTAATGTTGAAGCTGACAGGATAAATGAGTTTGAGTGAGATTAGAATGTTTAAAATGGTTTTACCCAAGTGTCTTCCGGGGATGGATTTTACGTCTGACTAGTGCTATGAAATGGAAAGCATGAAGCAACAGTCCCTGGACACAAAAAAGAGAATGAGTCACAGCCCTGCACCTACCCAGTGTGGCAAAGAGGCTACAGTGCTGCACAGAAGTCCTAACTGGGCAGTGGCAGAAGCTGGGGGATCTGAAAGTGACAGTTTCCATCCTAGGGGTAATGCCAGTTTTTAATCAAATGTTAACTAAAACCAATCTTCTGACTGAAGGACGTAATTTTGGAGCCCAAAACATTCAGGGCAATTTCAGTGAGGTCAGAAAAACTCTGGGTCACAGTACCAGGGGATCATGAAGAGGACAAAGCAGGGAGACTCTGCTCAGAGCTCTGAGAGCTGCCAAGTTCTACCAGCACTTGGCCTGTGCCCCACGAACATCTCTCAATGACCAAAGGCTGTTTGCTTTACATATGAGGGTTCCACGTTGAACAGTAAAACCAAATCCATTCAGTGGGCTGACTGGTAAACACCCTTTTATCTGTTTTTTTTACTACTCATGGGCAGTAGCCAATAGCCTAGTCATCAGATCAGGTACACAGACAATGGAAAGTCAGACTATTTTTTTAAAAAATGTATTTAATACAGGGTCTACTGGGTCTCACTATACAGATCTGACTCATAGTGATCCTCCTGTTTTCAGCCTCCCAAGTGCTGGGATTACAGGTATGCACATGTAATCTCAATCAGTCAACTAGTCTCAGCACACTCCAGGGTTAGGGCTGGCATGGCACGCCAGGGATCAAACCCTGGTCCCTGTGTACTGCCTAAGCAGACACTTAAGTCCGCTGAGCTATCTGGCTGGCCTGGAAAATAAGACTATTAAAGTGTAGTAAAGGACCATATTTCCATCTCAATTGAAACTGTCTGGCGATTTAAAAAGCATCATGAAGGGACAGTGAGATAGCTCAGTGGACTATGTGCCTGCTTAGCCAAGTGCAGGGACTGGGGTTCAGTCCCCGGAGAAACATGCCACACTGGGCCCACTCTTGGGCTTCCTGAGCCGGCAACCTAGTCCAGGTGTGGTGATGCATGCCTGTAATCCCAGCACTGGTAAGACTGAAAACAGGATCACTACGAGTCCGAGCTGCGGAATGAGACCCTGTACCAAACACATTAAAAGAAAAAAAAAAGAGTAACTTTAAACAATATTAAGATTGTGTTTATTATGAAGTTAAAAATACTGGTCAAAGCTGGCAGATTCTATTGCTTTTACACTCCAGGTCTGGGAAGCCACACTATAGTCATAATATCAACTTTGCTTTTATGACTTAGAAACTCATACCCAATAAGCTATGCTGTCCACTTGAATTTGACTAGCAATTTGTGAGTGAAAGGCTCCCAAGTTACAAGAAAAGGACAAGGAGCTTTCACTTTCTGACAGAGACACACAGTATCCTGGAGGGGCAGCAGAGCACCTAAAGGTGCAGGTGCAGGGCTCTTGGTATGGCTGAGAGCAGGTGACCACTGACTTCCTCCTCTTTGAAAAGCTAGAGGTGGCCAGCAAGGCTTTTGTTACTGGTATCACAGGTTCGGAGCTGGTGATGAAACTCCCTGGCATTTGTTTCTCCACTATTCTTTTCAAAGGAAAAATCTCACTCCAGTCTTCCCCATCCTGCCTCAGATATCCAGGCGGCAGAAGGGCCTTTGTGGATATGGGGCCCCACAGAGCCTTCATTCCTTGGGTGCTTTCTCTACTTAACATGTCTAGCTCACTGCCACCGAGACACACGGGCTGTACCTGATCCCTGAACAGCAGACTGTGTCTGTTCACACAGGCTACTGACAAGAATTCAAATCAGTGCAGACAGACAGTTTCATAACTAAAATCCATCTGTTTCAACTCACTTTAGGTGTCTGTGACAACTGAAACATTTTTAAATGTTGTAGCACACAAATACCACAAGTAAATGTAAGTAGGAAATGAAGTACATGTCCTAAAATCTCTTTTCAGAGTGGAGAAGGGTAAGGTGCACCAGAGTAGGAGTTAACACAGTAACTCTTGGTTTTAATTTGTTTAAGCAAAATCCTTCTGTAATGGGAAAGACAGCATCTCTAAAATCTGCATTTACATAAGGCTTCTGTTGCACACTCTGCAAGTCTTTGTGGACAGTGTTCTAAGAGAACTGACTGAGTTGATTACTGCACAATACACAGAGACACCCAGGAAAGGTGAAAGGGGCACCGTGGGCAAGGTGGGAAACACTCTGGGGAAGGACAGGCCAGTTCATGGTGCCACCAGTCAGTCATCTGCTGGCCACCCAGGGAGTTCCTTAGCTTTCCTGGCCCTGAATTTCCTCCTCAATTACACAGTGAAGATAGCACCAGCTCATGCTGATGGGAGTAAATGGAGGGGAAGATTGCAAAATGTCCATTTTGGGGGATGTACCAGGAATCAACATTGAGCCTCAGCACTGAACTTTATTTGGGTCTCATCCATTTGATTTTCAACCAAGATCATGGAAAGAATGAAGTTCCTTAACCAAGGCACCACAGCATAAAGCCCATGTTACCAAAAAATAACAGGGTACAAACATGTCTCTAAATATTCTTCACTTAGGGCCAGCCAAATAGCTCAGATGATTAAGGTACCTGCAAGCAGGCATAGGGGCTGGGGGATACTGCCATGTGGCACCCTGGCCCCACCCTCTGGGCATGCTGAGATAACAATTAAGACTGGGCCTATAGGCCAGCGAGATGGCTCAGTAGAATAAGCGCTTCCCCGGCAAGTGCAAGGGTCTGAGTTCAATCCCTGGTTCCATCAAAAAAGGAAAAAAAGAATTTACAGAAGACTGGGCCTGTAATCCCAGCTCTGGGAGGCTGTAAACAGGAAAATTACTGAGTCTGATCACTACTACTGAGTAATGAGACCCTGAATATCCTGTAGACCCTTCCCTAAAATACAGGAAAAAATTCTTCATTCGATACTAAATTGGTAAATATAAGTCAACTCAAAGTTCGTAACAGACTTGTCCTTAAAACAACAGGGCAAACTGATCAGACAGATCAGACAGATAGAAGTTAAAGGGTAAAGATTCAGGGCAGACAAACAATGAGACAAAAAATGCTGTTTAAAAAAGTGCTATAATGAAAGGCTTTGCTTTGTTTTTCTGAAAAAGAGCATGGCACAGAGTATGAAAGAACATTTATTAAGTTCTCCTTATTTGAGCTTGTTTGGCTTTTTTTTTTTGGTGGCATTGGGGACTGAGCCTAGGGCTTTATCTGTTAGGTAAGAGCTACATTGAGCCACATCCTCAGCCCAATGCTGTGGTTGCTTAACAAAGCTATAATTTAAATACAGTAGTATATTGTATCTTCACACGAGCAGAGAATTCATGGGACTAATAACACTCATAATAATTATAATCACAACAGCCATCATTTGGGTAGTGTCAGTTACACAGTGAGTGCTCTGTACAGCTCCTCACTTAGCCTTCACAATCACTTGGGGCTGAAAACTGTCACCCCAGAGAGGAGGGAAGATAAGCACCTGGCCCATGGTTACATCAGTAAGGTGCACAACAGAGATTTGAACCCAAGATAGTTATGACTTCCAAAACCAATACAAGCTGAACATCCTTAACATATAGTGCAATGCTCCAAAATCTGAACCTGAGAGCACTGACAACAGGTAGCTCTCCAAGCCGAGCCTCCTCAGGGAAAAGGAAAGAAAATGTTAACATTTTTCAATGGCAAATGGATAGTTTATTTGTGATGATAAGCACCAGGAAGATGACAGGAGGGGAGAGATGAGACTAGCCTCAAGAGAGGGATTCCTGCTGAGGCCAAGACTCTGGGGTACAGTAGCAAAGAACATCCTGCAGCATAAACTGAAAGAAAACACAATCTCCTGATGGGCTGTCAACACACAAATAGTGTCAACATACACACAAGATGGGAAGTACAAATATAGCTTACTTGGCTCAGCATTGCTTATAATTTAAAATAGAAAAATAAAAACAAGGGAAGTGGTAAAATAAGCTTGATAACAGCTGTTGGAGATTGCACTGAATTCATTCTGCTAGCCTAAATACAAATTCAGTAACAAAATCCTAACCCAAACATTTCCACCATATTTCCTGAAGGCTCCCCCCACAGGTCCCACTCTGCAACCCCCTCACTGCCTGAGAAGGCACACATCTTTCCCTTCCCTCTGAATTCATTCAGATAGGAGCTGGTACTTTAGACAAGGCTCAACCAGTGTACTGGTATAAAAGAACTCCATCTATTAAGTTGCTTTTTCTTTTCTTTTCAAAAGAGGGTGGTGATAGTAGTAAGTGAACAGAGAACTCTCATGTTCGAGGCAAGTACTCTATCACTCAGCCAGTCTCAGCCCAGCTTGCTAGAATACGTATGTTTGGAGTCCTTTGAGTAAAGGATATTACAAAGATTACTTTCTTCTGTGTCCTAAAACAAAATGCCTAAGCCCACACACATTCAACTTGTGCTCCTGGTTGGGAAGAAGGTACCTCTTCTTCTCTCCTGGGAGTTGGGAGCTGCTCAAGAAGCCCAGTGTCAAGTGTCGTCACTTCTTCCTCTCAATTAGTTGAGTCTGCATGAGCACCCTTACGGTAGTAATAGGTTTCTCCCCACTCTCATGAAAAGAATGTTTCTTTATGATTATGAATGATGAGGAAAGTCATTTTTATTAAAAAAACATAAATGTATTACAGTAACTCTTATATTCCTTGCTGTTTCTCTCTACAGCCAACATGGCTACCAAGAAAAAAGCTGAATGGCAGCCTTAGGTCCCCCACACCTGCTGTCTTGATGGTAAACAAAAGACTTTAGCCATTCCTCATCTACTTGAAATACAGTAGTTGAGGGCCCAGGCAATTGTTTTCGGAAAATGAAATGCAAAAAGCACCTACCTTGCGAGTAGAGAAGGATCTGCATCTCTAAGAGAACACAGGTGAAAACCTGCACCAGGTTTTCTAGTCCTAGGAGCTCAAAGGCCTCTCGCAGAGGGTAGTCAGAGAGCGGGAGCTCATTGGGTCCTGGCCTCTGGCAGATGACAGGTTCATAAACACCATAAAACTTGAGTGAGCGGCCCGGAGGTGGAAGGGGTACTTCATAAAGAATGTTATGGATGTAGCTTTCCAGTGGCAAGGGGGGCGGTTGCTGCGAGGTAACTGCCTTGTGAAGCTGGATGAGGAACTTCTTGCAGGCCTGCATGAAAGGGAGTGGGGTAATGAGGCAGATACTTTTTGAAACATACAGGGTGTCTCTGTTGATGTCGTAGGAGTTGTATCGCTGGAGCTTCAGCAGGGAGGTGGAGTCGGCCTCTTCAGTGCTGCTGGCCAGGGAGTCCATGCTGCAGGAAGAGGATGCACACATGCTACTGCAGTGCTCTGCGTTGTGCATCTGGTAGAGTGTCTGCATTGCTGTGCAGATTTGCTTGCTTGTAACCTCTTCGTAGAAGGTGAGGACAAAGCCGTAGGTGCGAGAGCCATCTTCTCGAGTGATTATGAAAGAGTGGAACTGAGGCTCTTTACTGTCACTCTGTGTCCTGAAAGACAGCCCTTTAGGCATGCACAGCTGTGGAGGGAGAGGGGAGCATCAGAACTGCAGTTCAGCACAATGAGACTCAAGAGGACAAATTTCACCCAGATCTAACCTGACCCTTCCCCTACTGCTCTGGCCAAATGTTGGGCCAGTGCGCCTTACTGGTCCATCACAAGGGAAAGCACCGGGGGTGGGGATCACACGCAGGGTCTATTAAGAGCAAGAAGATCTGACTGAGCTTGTGACCCTGAACAACACCTGTGTCTTCTTTCCTCTTTCTACTACTGCATTGAGAGAACTCAATGCAGAACATGCAAAGATGTTCTGAAAATACTCAATTTTCAGTCTTACCATCATAGTAATGACAATAGATGGAGGTTTTTTTTTTTTTTTTTTTTTTTTGCTACTTCAGGTTGCCGTAAAGGCAGGTCTGGCGTAACCTCTGGAGCTGGGAATCAAACTGCAGTCCTATGCGCCTGACTATATTTGCCCAAGTGGCAGTAATGACAATAATGTTTCAAAAGAATGAGGAAACAGGTAGAGGCTCATTTGACAAAATGATAAATGCAAAAAAGTTACAAAACAGCAAGGTTTCTTCAATATTCTGAAGAATACTTTAACTCAGAAAAATAAACTTTGAAAATTAAAAACTACTATTTTCTGAAGCAAAAGGTAGGAATATGACATTTTAGATTTTTTGTAGCAGAGGTCTGAGTAGGTCTGGAAACTACCCAGGATTGGGTGAAGTTTGGGAGCAAAATTACACAAGGAGCTATATAAAAGCTGCTTAAGATGCACAATAAATTTGTATTTTTAAAGTACTTCAAAAATTAAAAATTTTAAAACTTGTATTAGGAAAACAGAACTTGTAATTCAACCATATCCAAGCATAATCATTAATTTTTATTTATTTCTGTCCATCTTCACATTGCATAATTTCACTTTTTCCACTTGTGCATAATTTTACCATACATCACTATATTTTTCCAATGTTTTCAGATTTATTAATCAATCTAGTACAAAACTTAAACATTCTCCAAGCTCCACATCACCAAGAAAGTTTAATTCACCTTAAAGTTACACATCCTTCATGCAAATCATCCACAAACATTTAAGTGCCTTTAGGAGCTGGGGCCAGGTGTGACAATCTGGGAGATGACAGATGATCACAAAATACACTATGCCAGGATAACTGTAGCTGCTGCCTGACAAACACAGCACGAGAGCACAGATGAGGAAAGGCCGGCATTCGTGCTGGAAGCTGATGAGGGCAAGATCAAGGCTGTGTGGAGAAGACAGCAGTGTGAGCACCTGGAGCAGGTGGGGCCACACCTGCAATCCAAGCCCTTGGGAGATGAGTAGGAGGCTCCTAGGTACAAGCCCCAATGCACAGTTTGGTGAGCCCCAGTCTCAAAATTTGAAGAAGGTATATATATATATATAGGCTGGGGAGATAGCTCAGCAGCTTAAGTGCCTGCCTGGCAAGCGCAAGGTCCCACATGGTGGCCCACACCTGTAGATCCTGTATCTAAACAAACAAACAAACAACTATGGTTGTGTAGCTCAGCATGAAAGCCCAGAGTTTTAATCCCTTGTGGGGAGGGGGAAGGCCAGAAGACAAAGGGGTTTTGAGAAACTGAACTCAAATATAGTGTGGGCAAGGAACAAAGGTAAGACAGGGAGATAACAGAGCCGAGAATCATAGGCAGCCAGGACTTAGAGGCCTCCTGATCCTCACCGTAGTCTGAAGAGACACTGGTTGCCTCTAAGGGCCCTTAGAAGGGACACAAGACAGATGTGCCAGACAGTTAGCAATCATCCTCCAGTAGGAAAGGCAGCAGCACTGCCTCAAGATTGGGTACAGGCCAGAGGGGAAAATGGAGCACTCCAGCACCTCCCTCCCCAGCACTCCTACCCTTATGAGTATCCCAGTTTTACCCTTGGCCAACCCAAGAATCAATTCTTTTTTTTTTTTTTTTCTGTCTTTTTGAGACAAGGTCTCACTATGCAGTTTAGACTGGCCTTAAGCTCATTTTGTAGCTCAGGCTGGTCTCAAACTCACAACAATCCTCTTGCCTCAGCTTCCAAAGTGCTGGGACCAAGAGTCAATTCTTAAGTTCAGTGCCTCAGTGCTACAGTGAGGTCCCAGCGGCCCCTGCCCTCACTCCACACTGCTCAGTGCACCCAGGAACGGGCTGGCATGTGCCTATCTCCCCAGTCCTCTGTGTAGCTTGCTCCCATGACAGCCTGCAGTGTGCAAAATGGCTCAAGTAATCCTGCACTTCTCATTCTCCTCTGCCCATCACTGGGGCTCCACACAAGAGATTGCTGCCCTTGCCTGGAGCTGGTGAACTGCTGAGAACTCCCAGACCAGGGTGTGGCAAACTTTTTATGCCAAGAGACAAGAAAGCTGAGGGGCCAGAGAGACAACAGTGGAATAAGCACTCCCCTGGCAAGCGCAAGGGCCTGAGTTCAATCCTTGGTTCCACCAAAAAAAAAAAAAAAAAAAAGAGAAAAAGAAAGAAAGCTGGGCATAGTGGCACACATATCCCTGCATTCTGGGAAGCCAAGGCAAGAGGATCTCAAGGGGATGTGGCTCTGTGGGAAGGCTCTGACACTGAGTGGAGAGCTGCCGTTTTTTCAACTCTGCAAAGCACACATCTGTGAGCAAAGTACAGAGGTTATTTTGCCGCTTTTAAGACTTAGCAAGAGTAGCCTTTAGCTCACATGCAATGTGCTGTCCGTTCTGGAAAGTCACTGTTCCTTGTATGCATATATGTTTGTGGCCACTGTTACACAAGAGTGGAGCTGAACACTAGAGCCTTAAATATCTCAAATATTTACTACTTGAACCTCTGTGGAAAAACCACAAGGGATGGTTTGTTATGTGGCCACAGATTTTCAAGACACTCCTTTACCTCCTTAATTCTCTACATAAGCTCTAGGGAGACAGGTTACCTTCCTTTAAAAAGTGGTGTTCTAGTTCTTTAAAATCTATTAAAATGTTACTTTTCAGAAGTCTTCTTTTGTGTAGAGGAGCAATTAAAAGCTTGTATTGCAGTATACTATGTAACTATACAGAGATACATTACTACCACTAGTTTTATTTGATCTGCAAATAATAAAGTATGAAGAGCTGACAGTTTACTTCAAAACCTCAGATATTCCCAAGTGCCACATGCTGAGCAAAGTATCAGGCTAGGGACATGGCTCAGTGGTGAAGCTCCTGCCTTGTGCACATAAGGGTTCGCTCCCCAGCAACACGGAACAGAAGAGAGCAGAAGAGAACAGAAGAGAAGAGAGGCATCATTTAGAGCCAAAATAAAAAGTGTCCACTAATGACAGAAAGAAGAAAATCGAAGCAGGCAAGTGCTGCACCCTGGGGAGCTTTCCCTATTATATTACTTTTATGCTCTGCCAGAGGGAGATCCAACACTCAAATTTAAAAAAAAAAAAAAAAAAAAAGCTGTCCCTGAGTAATTAAGAGCTGCACTGGTCATCCTCCTTTGGATTTACAGCCCTCAGGTAAGCTCCCATGTGTGCCGGCCTCTTTAAGCTGGCCTCACATCAGGTAGTGCACAGTATGTGCACTGCTATGAGCAGCAGCACTCCTGTCCTGTGAATGAGCCCAGCCCTGGAGCTCGGGCTAGTTCCTACACTCTGACCAGAGAGGGAAAAACAAGACCTGGTAGAGTGAGGAACAGCCCCACAGGCTGCTGGCCCTGTCTTGTCCTTTCCTGTACCTGAGCTCCCCAAGATGGGGCTCTGAGGTTGGCAGGTCTTGTTTCATCTTCTCATGGCCAGTGTCTGCAAAGACTAGACTTCTCCAGAACTCTGGGCTCCTGAATGTCGGCTTCTGAGCAGGAAGCAGGCCGCCTCTGGCCCTCAATAGCAAAAGCACGTGGGTGAATAGCCTGTGTCCTCACAATGAGCACACGCTCTGATCCTTAGTACAGAAGGATGAGTGTGCCTTTGTATGTCATACACACAAAACGAGACTTTGAAAGAACTGTTACATACTTTATGTATGTTGATAAGAAGTGAGTGACTACATATATTTAAATAGAATAAGCTATAAACAAATAAAACCCAAATGCCTAGGGGATAATTATACAGGGGAAGGCCATGCAAGCAAGATTCTTTCTGCCCTCAAAGGAAGCCTGCTCTCATCATGACAAAAGCCAACAAGCTCCTCTAGGCAGTAAGAACAAACCCCTACGACACATTTACTACAGTCAACAAAGATTGCAGAAGGGATGATTTGAATTATTTTTGTTCTTGGTTATTTCAAACTTCCTTGGCATAGTGCATGGCACATCAATATGTGTTGAATTTATAAATGAAAAAAACATGAAAACAAATGAAAAACACAACAGCTTTGGGTGCAAGACTTGATTCAGTCCTCTTCTCGGTCCTGCCTGATGTTCTGTCTCTGTCAAGTAATAATACAGAACACAGCGACCTCTGAAGTCTGCATGAAGGTTGGAGTTTATTGACAGGCTTCCCTGACATCCTAAATTACAGAAATCATGGCTCACTAGCTCTGAATAGTGACCAAACTGTCCCTTTCAGGTTTGAAGCTTTGTTAACCACACATTCAAACATTTATGGGGAGAACTTGCCAACATCTGTGCTGAGTAAAAGGGGGTTTTCTATGTTACAGATGACACACAGGAAGATCTTTCCTAAATGCTCTCTGTAGAAATCAGAAAGTCCGAATTATATTTCTAATCTTGAAACCATGAACTGCTTTCTCACAGATGGAATCAGAGCTTGGGGGCCCCACACTGGGGCAGTAGGAGCCTAACTGCAAGCCCTGCAGGATGTGCAGACACTGTCTCAAAATAAAACAAATGGCAAGGACCGGGGTGTCGCTCAGGTCAAAGGCTCTGGGTTCAAACTCTAGTACTGAAGAAAACAAACAAAAACCATAACATTTTAGAACTAGAAGGTATTTTTTTCCCTGAAAATCTGGGGTACAAAAGATTTTGTTTAGTATGGTGTTTAATAGTCTCTTGTTATAAAATCAGAGTTGTCATGGGTGTCTGGATTGCCACTTACAGCTACTTTCATGAAAGCAGGCTGACAACTGTCCACGGACCTTTCTTAGTTTTTTTTTTTTTTTTTTTTGTCTTTTTGAGACAGGGTCTCACTGCAGTTCAGGCTGGCCTTAAGCTCACTTTGTAGCTCAGGCTGGTCTCGAACTCACCAACAATCCTCCTGCCTCAGCCTCCCGAGTGCTGGGATTACAGGCATGCACTACCACACCCAGCTTACCTTTCTTAGTTTGAGTGAACAAATGTCTTTAATTATCTCTCTGGACACTTTCAGACAGTTGGCTAGACTTTTATTTAATTAATTTAGCTTTACTTTAGTTTTTAGCTAGATTTTTAGCAACCCCTTTTACCATGTTTTGTAGTTCTAGGATTCCACAGTTCCTCATTATTCAAGTGAAAGAAAAATTATTCAGAATAACCCAAGGAATTCACAGGTTATCAACTCTCCCTTCTTCCCTTTTTTTTTTCTCTCCCTCCCACTCCTCCTTTTAACAAACATTTTAGCTTATGTATTGTATCGGATTGTGAAATTTAGAAATTTGAAAATACCGTTTTTCAGGAAGCTTAGAGTCTAGTAGAAAAGACAAACATCTACATATAAACCAACACAATTACAAAATAATGTAATCAGTGCTTCTACAAAGGGTGCTTGAGATGACTCATGGAAGAGCAGAGAGAATTTGACAATTTCTGCTTAATAGATGGTTCCACAGTCATATGGTCCCCAAACAGGCAAGCACAGGGAAGAAAGGTATTACAAGCAAGTATTCCTTTGTTTATTCAGTAATGTGAGTGCCTACAATGTATAGGCTAGGGACCTAGCAAGGAATAAGAGGAACTTCCTGTCCTCATGACGACACTACAGCAGGTGATAAAGCAGTGTCTTAGTTACAGTACCTTTTCTCATTGCTGAGACAAAGTACTTGACACCCAAAGTTAAAGGACTAAAGCTTCATTTGACTTATTTGTAGAGTTTTCAGTCCATAATCAGTTGGTTCCAAGGCAGGGTGGCTGGGCAGAGGGGAATCACAGAGGAGAAACAGTCCATGGCAGGCAGAAGGCAGCGAAAAGTGACTACAGCAGCTTCTGCCCATCCCCTATGTATTCTATCTAGGTTCCTGGGCTTAGGGGAGGTGCCAAGCAAAACAGTGGGTTGATTTAGTAATCATCTACCTTTAATCCCAACATCACACACCCTAGATCCAGTCTTCTATAAAAAGACCCCTCCCCCCATGACTGTATGACGCTTTGGGGGAGGACATCTAAAGAAAGCCACACGATTAAGTGCAATTGGATAGGTCCTACAAAAAGGTACAACATGCTAAGAGTATCTTTTGTGCTACCTTCTCAGTATTCCCATCAAGTCCCTTCGGGAGATGAAGTACAAGATCTTGGGGGTCTGTGTGGGGTGTGTATAGAAACAGAAATAGATATAGGCTGACTGCCTGTCAAAGGGGTGAACAAGTGAGAATTTCCAATGATGACCTTAAGACTTCCAGCTTAGGCAAACATGCAAATGATTATGCTACCTGCTGCCCATGATTAACAAGGACTATGATTATGGTTTGGACCATTAGGAGTCTGAAATGCCAGTGAAATATTCCAGGCCATGTTAAGGAAATGGCTGGCCTGCCCCACAAAGGCTGACTGAAAACCCCAAACCTATTATGCCATTGTAATACACGAATTTAAACTTGGTCTAAATGAGCCCTTTCTCTACAAAGTCAGACCTACAAGTGCAATGTTGAGTTACCAGTTTCAAATTCTAGTATTTGTTGATCATATAAAAAGCATATGACCTTTTTTCTTTTTTTTTTGAGATAGGGTCTCACTATACAGTTCAGGCTGGCCTTTAACTCACCAAGCAGCCCAAGCCTGGCCTCAAACTCATGATGATTTCTCTGCTTCAGCCTCCTTAGTGCTGGGATTACAGGTGTGCTCCACTGTGCTGGTCCCCTTTGCCCTTTTAATCTTGCTGGTTACCTGGCTAATCTTCTGCCAACCTTTCACCCTCTACTATTTCCCCATCTTACTCCATCCTTTTCTATCACCAAAGTAAATAGTAAATTTTAAATGTACAGCTTCACAGATCACAAAAAGCCCTATTATAGTTATATCTTTAATTCTCAGAACTACCACTTATCACATTTAATTTTGGACAAACATAAAATACTCATATTCCATCTAACTTGTTTAAAAAGATATTGTTATGGTTCCTATCTAGATGTCTCACAGGAGTTCACACCTCTGATACAAGGCATGAGGTGATGGATCATGGCACTCACAGATAACTTGCTAAGACTGGGGTCAGGCCTGACAGGTTTCCCTCCTCCCTGGCTCCTCTCCTTCTCTCTGCTTCCTGGCTGCCATGATACAAGCAGGTTTCCTCCAGACACATCCACTATGTGCCTTCTTGCTGGAAAGCTGGCCAGCTAGCAACTAAAAAGGAGAGTTCAAAATGTTCTTCCTTTGAATTGCTGGTGTGAGTTTTGTGTCTCAGGCACTAGGAAAGTAAGAAGGTAGAGTATCTTTCCTGAGAGTTTGTAGGTGTCACACACTCTTAAGGGTAAGACTGGAGCCATTGCTCTTTGTTGCATTGTTGTTGTTCTGCTGCCATAAACTGATGCTCTCTGCCATGTGCCAGTCTGCCTGTGAGCTAAATGAACCTTTTCTTCTTTCATTTTGGGTGTTGGGTATTTGTCCCAGCAATGAGAGATGAGTAAGTAAGACAAAATATGGTACCACAGGAGCAGGGTCATTGCTGTGACTAAACCTGACCATGTGGATATTAAGCTTTTGGGAATGGCTTATGGGAAGAGATAGAAAAGGCTCAGAGATGTCGCCTACAAGTGAAGCGCTGGAACAGCTTCAGCTGTTCTGTTTGGGAGATTCTGGTCAGAGCTCAGAAGACCAGAAGGCTGATAGAAAGTTGGCCTGTAAAGACCAGGCTGGGGAGGTTTTTGCTAAGAAGGATGACATTGGTGGCTGGACTCCAAATGACTTGTGCTATTGTTTGGCCAAAAGACTATCTGAATTTTGCTCATGTCCAGAGACTTTGCCTAAGACTGAGTTTAAGCATGGAGGACTGATTAATCTTTCAAAAGATATTTCAAAGCAGCCAAATATTGGGGTGGTCGCATGGCTGTTATTGGGGGCTTTTAGCCAGATTTATGTTGAGAATGAAGAGCAAGGAGCCCAGAAGGATGGTTCAGAATATTGTGAGTTTGGCCAGAAAGGAAGTACCAAGAAAGCTGTGGACTGCAAAGATGGAGCTGAGAGGATCTCCATTATGGAAAAGGAACAAAAGAATGGAAAGGATGGCCTGAGGGCATCACAGGAAATGGCAGGTCTCCATCCTTTGCAGCCTCAGAACTGCAAAGGTCAGGGACTTTGCCTTGAAAGCTGCAGAGTCCCATGTTCCAGAATGGCGGCAGCAGACACATCACATTTCAGAATGGCGCCAGCATGCAGAATTTGTTCCTGGGAATCAGGGTCAGAGTGCTCATCAACCCAGGCACTTGACCCTATAGCCAAGAGAAAGGAAAACATGGTTACTGCTCCAGCTGGCAACAGACCTTGGCATCATCCACATGGCATTGGTTTTAGGCCCATGCAGGAGTTCTGAGGTTAAGAAGGCTTCACCTCGATTTCAGAAGAAGGCCTGGGAGGGCAGGCAGTGTGCCCCCAAGTGGGCAGTGTGTGAAGCTGAGAGAGAGAAGCCTATTCAGTGGAAACCCAAGAAGTCTGGAAAAGCCAGGAATGTAGATGATCTAAGGGAAACTGCAAGGAGGGAGCATTTGCAACTTTTGGGGTGTTTATCTTGTGCCTTTGAATGGTGGATATGTTTAACTTT
Source organism: Ctenomys sociabilis (assembly GCA_004027165.1). Taxonomy (NCBI): domain Eukaryota; kingdom Metazoa; phylum Chordata; class Mammalia; order Rodentia; family Ctenomyidae; genus Ctenomys; species Ctenomys sociabilis. The sequence continues at coordinate 24,515 of PVKA01016190.1, read as the reverse complement.
TCATTTGTACAGGGGCTCGCAGTTAAAAGAGTTTGCCTTGGATCTTAGAGGAGACTTGGGACTTGAACTTTTCAGCAGTGCTGAAACTGTTGAGATTTCCAGCAACTCTTAGAGATAGACTAAAACGTCTTTTGCACAAAAGGATGTGCATGAGACTTTGGGGGTCCAGGGGTGGAATGTTATGGTTTGCATCTAGTTATCCCCACAAAGCCTCATGTAGTCCTAGGGTAGAGACTTCTAGAGTTTGTGATTAACTCATGATCCACTGAGATTATGTGAGATCCAAGGCTGGGATTATGGGTCTTAGTACTGCTGAGATTATGGGTGTGAGTACTTCCTCTAGCCTGGGGCAGGGAGCCTGAATGTAATATAAGAGAGAGAGACACTCTTTCTGTAGCCATTGTTCTTTGTTATTGTTACAGTTCTGCCACCATGAACTGCTGCTCTCTGCAATGGGCCTCTCTGCCTTGGAGCCAGCTGAATATAGACTGAAACTGCCAGTAATTGTGAGCTAAATAAACCTTTCCTTCTTTCAAAAAAAAGGATAAGACTGACCTAGTAGAATATTACTGTACATAGTCAAAGATGCCAACATGCAGTTACCTCAAAGAGACAGAACAGTGGGGTTAGAGGAAGAGTGGCAGAACTTCAGCTCTGTTTTACAGTGCTACACTGTACTTAATATGACTGATACATGCCAAGTGTGACGGCATATGCCTCTAATCCCTGCTACTGAGAAGGTTGAGGTGGGAGGATTCAAAGTTTGAGGCCAGCCTAGGTAATTTAATGAGACTAAGTTTCAAAATAAAATACAGAGGGCTTAGGATGTAGCTCAGTGGCAGAAGGGCATAGCATCTTTGGTACCACCAAAACAAAAACAAAGACAAACACTCCCTCAAGTATTGCAAATAAAACAAAGAAGCTGGGCACTGAGCAAGGTGGTGCACTCCTGTAATCCTAGCACTTGGAAGGCTGAGACAGAAGGATTACCATGAATTTGAGATCAGCCTAAGCTACATAGTGAGTTCAAGGTCAGCCTGAACTACATAGCAAGATTCTATCTCAAAATCAAAACAAATAAACACCTCTAAGACAAAACATGTCAACATTGATGTGTTCTGGGTGTTGGGTATGTGACTATTTGCTTTCTATTGTTTTGTCATATGATACTTCAACTTATTTTTCAAAATAAAATTGGAGTCAGCAACAACACATAAAAATAATTTTACCTGTCATGTTTATCTTCTATATTTGTATCACACTCATACATGTAGGATTTTTCTTATTTAACCAAGTTCATTACTCCTGGTACTTAATTTATATGTAAAACTAATGGCCTTTATTCAAAGCGCCACTATTGGCTACTTAGTAAACTACCAACACTACAGAAGGAGAAGACTCAGAGTGGGATTTTGCTAAAGGCAAGACAAAACTTTATACTTAGTTAAGAAAAACTTGTAGGGGCTGGGGGTTCAAACCATGGGCCTGCTGTGCTGGCCCGCCCCTGGGGCCTGCTGAGACAGCAACTGAGACTGGGCGTGACGGCACATGCCTGTAATCCCAGCTCTTCAGAGGCTGTAAACAGGTGGATCACTATGAGTCCAATCTAGTAGTGAGAGCCTGAACACCCTGTAGACCCTTCCCTAAAATACAAAAAGAAATAATTATAGCTTCATACAAATGCACTTACTAATAAATAAAAGAGGAATAAAAATAAATGAAAAAAAAACAAAAGATAAGAGTTACTGAGTTGAGGAGAAGTACAGGAGAAAGCATAGAAGAAAGAGATATTTTTATGTATGTAAACAGTATGGTTTGGACAAGAGGACTGCGGATTTCTGCTGGTCGATGGAAAGGAGCAGATGATGTTTAATTTGTTTTGTCTACTTTTTAAACTTATTTTTCCTGTTTCTCTTGTTTATTTCTTAAATATTTCTTTTTTTCTTTCTTCTAATTTTTCATGCATATATCTGGTAATATGAATAACTGGTAGGAAGACAACATGATATTACAATAAATATTGCAAAATTCGTATTACTTTGTTGTGTATCACTTGTAATTTCGTTATAATAACAGTATTTTGTACTCACTTTATAAAATAAAATGAGATAAAAAGTTGAAAATGCAAAAAAAAAATAAATAAAAGAGGAAATTAAGGGCAGTAAGAGCAAACTTCTTTTTTTTTTTTTAAGCAAACTGGTTTAAAGCAATGATTTTCACAGATTTTCAAGTACTGCTAGTAAATCCTTTTAAATTTATAGCAGAAACCAAATTGCTGTGTGGTGCTTAACCATCAAATCATAGTTCTTACATTTATTCTTCAGAGGGAAATTTTTGAGGTTTAACATAAAACAACCTCAGAAGCAAACATTAAAGAAAATGTCACAGACAGATCAAAGAAACTGATTAACTGCTTTAACAATGACTTTTACAGAGAGAGGAAAAGCAAAGCTACCATGGGTATCTCGCTATTAATTCATTCAAATGATGAAGGAAAAAAGAGCACATTGAGTGTGCCATTTTCTTCTGAGTGATGAGAATCATTCTGACCTGGTTTTGGACATCACTTTGACTTCTTCACAGAACAATTTATATAGTAAATATTTTACTAACTTAAGGAGAGTATTATAATCTATTTACATTCTTACCCACTTTTCCATTGTTTTGGTTAGACACTCTTTTCCTTAATACCTTTCTATTAATTTGCTGAATAGCAGCTGATGAACTTTTTGGGTCACTCTGTCTACTGACTATTTTAGTCAGAAGATGCTTAGGCTCCTCTAAGTTGCATAAAGATAGCCTCCAGTTGTGTTCTACCCAGCATCACATAGTACTATTTTCACCAAAAATGAAGCCAGGCATCCAGAGCATTAGCATCCAACAAGAAAGGATCTCTGGTTATTCTGGTACTGAGGAATAGTCTGGGAAAATGACAACATTGTGCTCAGTAAAGAATCTAAGTCAAGTGACTTACAGAAAGAAACATGCTATCATTCTCCCTGGCTGCTGCAGGCTCAAGGTGCAATGGCTTTCCTAAGATGCAGAAATTCCCATAAGGATACAGTGCAACCTGTATCATTTCTCATCTAAAATATAAGACACAGCATCCCAAGTGAGGAGAAAAGTGAGCTAGAAGGTAAAAACCTAGATTTAGCCTCAGAAACTCATGGCATGACACTGGATAAATTAGTATTATTACTACTATTATGGCTGTTTTGTTTTGCAGTATGGAGGGTTGAAACCAGGGCCTTCAGTGAGCTAGATCTCTGGACATGACCACCTCCTCTTTAGAGACAGGTTATCCTTAAGTTGCCAAGTTGAATGAGCCAATACTTTTGCTTCAGCCTCTTAAAGTACTGGAGTGACAGGCAGGTGCCATCACACCCAGCTGCCTAAATTACTGAAATCTGTAACATATGAACAAAATTCACACAGGAAAAGAAATTCACACTAGAACATATAAACATGTATATGAAACTAACATACCTGAAGTCCCTAGCAGGCACTTACTAAATATGAATTTCCTTTCATTAGAATATTAGATAATAATAGGGTCTTTCATACTCTTTGGTTCTACCTTTAAAATTCTCTCCCGGGCCACTGGAGTGACCCAGAGCGCAGGCCTGGCCTGTGAGTGAGACTACTTGGGCCGCCAGATCCTGAAGCAATCCAGAGCATAGGCCGACTATGGAACCCTTTAGCCGAACTCCCTGCCAAAAGGCTAGAGGCAAGATCCCCCCAGCTGATTCAGGAGCAGAACATCTTGCCAGTGTGACACAAAGGGTTCACCTGCAAGGCTGCAGCAGGAAGTGCAGCACAGCAGCTAGACCCAAGCCACACCCACCTGGAGGAATCTGAACTTCCTAGATCCGGACCTGGTGCTAAGGTAATAACTCTAAGCTCTACACCAAAAGTCAAAAGTCAGTGGCATACACAATGACAAAGAGAAGGAACAAAAAGCAATCTCAGGACCCAAGTCCACCCAGTACAAACGCAGAAGACACTAGCATAGAGGAAATTGGAAATCACAGTCCTGAAATCTCTGAAATAATAGCGTTGGAAGTAAAGAAACAACTGCAGAAATGTATAGAAGAGATCTAATCAGAAATAATTTCTGAAATAAAAAAAGTAGTCATAACTATAATCAAAGAACTACTAAGTGCTTCTAAGGAATACACTGATAAAAAAAGAGCAGAATATAAAAATGATGGAAACCCTGAATAAGCAATATAGGAAAAAAACAGAATGTATGAACCAGATCCAAAGTGATATACAGGAAATTAAAATCTCAATCACAAGATGGCAAATCCGTTTGAATGAAAGTGAAAATAGACTTTCTGAGCTTAAAGACACCATTGCAGCTAGTGAAAAAGTAAGCAAAAATCTCTTAAAAACAACTAGGATGCAGGAAAAAATAATTCAACACCACAAGATGATGCAAAGATGAACAATGTGAGACTACTAGGCATTAATGAAAAGGAAGGAGTCAATACAAATGATATAAAAAGAATATGGATGGGAATAATAGCAGAAAACTTCCCAAATATGGGACAACAATCTGACATTCAGGGAACCGAAGAATACAGAACTCCAAATAACATCAACCCCAGTTAAAACCACTCCCAGACATATAATGATCAAGATCCCAGAAATTCAGCACAGGAACAGTATACTAAAAGCTGCTAAAGAAAAGAAACAGATCACGTTTAAAGGAAAACCCATTAGAATAATGGCAGATTTCTCTTCACAAACCATCAAGGCAAGAAGAGCATGGAGCAAAGTACTTCAAGTCTTGCAAGAAAACGAATTCAATCCAGACTGATATACCCTGCAAAACTCTCTTTCAAGTATAATGGAGAAGTAAAATACTTCCATGACAAAGAACTAAAGAATATCATGATGACAAAGCCAAGCCTACACAGACTACTAAATGATGTTCTAGAGAGGGAGCAAAATGATCACAACCCCATGAATGAAGCTGTTCCCGTAGTGTAGTGGTTAGCATGTTCGCCTCACAACCCCATGAATGAGCATGGAAAGAATCCACCAAATAGGGAAAACAATTAAACACAGGAGAAGAAGAGGTATACAATAGTAATCTTTCAGTTATTCTTTTGTGTACAGCAGCAAAATATTTCCATCAGCACACTCTAGAAATGGACTTCTCTTGCACCCTATGGGTCATGATTCTATATGGGTCTATAGGGTGGATTTCAAGGAAATAGCTGTAGCTCCACCCCACAAGTGACACCTGGCCACTAGTAAGTGTTGTGGTCATTATGCATAACCACAACACACTAGAACTATGCGATATCCTATCCCCGAACTGTCAGAAGTGATGGTCATTTATTTGTCATTCCAGTATTTATCTTATTTTTTATTCTTCATACTTCTTTACTACCATGGAAACTTTCTTAATTCAATTGTTTTAAAACATTTAATTTTTAATTAATTAGTACTTAATTTTCTGAATATTGCTGAATCTTAATTTTTGTTTTAAGATTTATACTGTATCTTTGAATTACAATTTATTTAAAAGACATGGTACGCCGGGCGTGGTGGCGCATGCCTATAATCCCAGCACTCGGGAGGCTGAGACAGGAGGATTGTTGTGAGTTCGAGACCAGCCTGAGCTACAAAGTGAGCTCGAGACCAGCCTGAACAGCATAGTGAGACCCTGTCTCAAAAAGACAAAAAAAAATAAAAAATAAAAAAAAAATAAAAGACATGGTATGATATCTTCTCCTAGTATTAGAAACTTTAAAAAGTATATTTTCATTTTCTGTTGACTTTATAGTACTTCTTCCCTATCTTTTACACACACACACACACACACACACACACACGGAAAAAAAATATGTATATAACCCGACATAAGATTGGTACTGCTTCATAGAAATCTTCAATGACCTTTTAAATAAGGGTTCATCTAATATATTTTATATAGTCCTGCATAACTATCACTCTTTATTGTTCATCCAGGAGCATACTGCAACTTCTCATGCTTTTTGAATTATGCTCTTTGTTATTTCCTATATGCTACGTCTGGAGGTATTAAAATATTTCAAGTTTGCATAACCAGTAAATATCTTACTTTTAGTTTTCAAAGGTATGTTTGCTAAGTACAAAATCCAAAGAGGATAGATTTTCTTTTCTTTCAGTCCTTTAATTAGTCTAATTTCTTATACACTTGGTCCTTTTTTTTTCCCTTTCTAATGTGGAAGAAGATGCTGTTTAATTTTGTTCTTCCATAGCTAATATTTTTTATGTATATGCTTTAATCATTTTTTTTTTTTACGGTAAATTTTGGACAATTTCATTTGTGTATCTTGGTATGATTTTATTTAAATTTCTTGTGCAAAAGGTTCATTTTTCTTGGAAATGTGGTATTATAAGTTGAACTAAGTTCAGAAATTTTAAATCTTTAAGTATTTATTGCCTACTTTCTACTTTGAGAATTCTAATTATATGAATATAAGTTTCTTGGTTTTGACACAGTGAACTATTACTACAACTGTAAATTCTTCATTTTTAATTTGGACAATTTTTATTGTTATATTCATTTATGTTTATAATTTATTTTCAATTTGAAATCTATGAAAAAAATTAAAATGAAAAATGATATAAAACATAAAATTCTCAAAAAGAAGAGTATCACAGGGCTTCAGCCAACGCTAATCATTCCTATGTACATGAAGCCAGGTATCTGGCTTGGTCATCTTGGACCTAATGAATTATGTAATCACAGAGTTGATGATGATTCAAAATATTATCTAAGTTCTGGGCAGGACTCTTCCTAAACTGAGAGGAAAACTATGTCCAATTTTACTTCTAAGAATCGCTCAAGGAGACTTTGAATCACTACTAGTAACACACTGCATTGGTCTAGATTCCTTACAAATACCTAGTAATGTCTAAACACTCCACTTAGGTTCCACTCTAACCTCATACTGTGAAAATAATGAATTATAGGTCCATCACACAACATTTTTTTTTTCTCTCTCTTTATTTTTTGCGGTACTGGGGATCGAACTCAGGACCTTGCACTTGCCAGGCAGGTACTTGTGTTGCTAAGCTGTTCTCCCAGCAACATTTCTTAAAATATGAAGAATAACCATGCTTATTCCATCAGATGTAGTATCACTGCTTATCAAAGCATCTATACATTAGTTAATACAAACCCACAATATAGCTTAATAGCAGGAAATAAAATGAGTATTGAAGCTGTCTTGTAAACATTTACTGGCTGTGGGGAACCCTTAGAAATGACTTCGAGCTTCAGTTTACATATCTGCAAAATGTGAGGAATATTGTTTCTTACATAATTATCCAAAGGATTAGATAATATGCACATTCAAAACACAGCCACTGTTGTCATATTTACAAAATAAAAGCTAAAGACAGACTGCAGAGGAAAAAATACAAACCATGTTCACTGCATCTTGATCAAAAGGGTTCCACTCTATGTTCTGAGGGTAGTGGGCCAGAACTTTGGATCTGAACGTTCTTCTCAAAGGGCTCTGGTCAAAATTTTCACCTGTAACAAATAATTAATAATTAGTATCAACAACTTCCTTTTTTTTATTTTTTATTTTAGGGAAGTGTCTACAGGGTGATCAGAGTCTCACTGCTAGATCAGACTTGTGTGATCCACCTGTTTACAACATCCCATGAGCTGGGATTATAGGTGTACACCACCACACCCAGTTTCTACAATTTTCAAAAGTGTGTCATTTTTTTCTATTTTCTCTTGTTTATATGTATTTACTGATAATGATGAAGTCTGATTAAAGTTCCACTTCTAATACTATGAGTAGTAAAATCCTTAATGGACAACTAGAAGACTGACTGATACTAAAATCAAGATACACTAATATATGTTACTATAATATAATTTTTTATTTTATTTTATTTTATTTTTTAAAATTCCTTTATTTATTTCAGTGTCTCGCTACACATCACGGATTCTTTGTTTGCGGGGGTGGGGGGTGAGCTCAGCCGGCCCTGCAGGGAGGGGCTTGGCGGAGCATGTGGTGCTGGGGCTCGAACCGCGGTCCCTGAGAGGCGCTCTAGACCGCTGAGCTATCCCGCCAGCCCAATATAATTTTTTAAATTCTGTACTCATTTCAACACAGGGTGAGGGCCGGACGTGGTGGCGCATGCCTGTAATCCCAGCACTCGGGAGGCGGAGGCAGGAGGATTGTTGTGAGTTCGAGACCAGCCTGAGCTACAGTGAGCTTAAGGCCAGCCTGAACTGCATAGTGAGACCCTGTCTCAAAAAGTCAACACAGGGTGATACTTTTATACAGAAACAACTCACTAAGGAAACAGCTACACGTAAGCTAATCTAATCTTTATGATTCTAAAGTTTTATACACAGACTCAATGCTGTAGGAATGAATTTTGATTTTTCACAAAATTCTCTGATAATTGTGATTTTTAGGTTATTTATGAACCAAAATATAAAACTAGAATCATCATTAACAAGTTGTCTAGTTTAATGGACAGAACACACTAACCACATTAACCATTTAAAAAAGAAATAGGCTAGTCTAAGTCAACTTCACCTGTTAAAATTCTGGAAAGATAAAAAAGTAAACTATTTTATATAAAGAAATAGAACAGCTGTCAAATCAATTTCCACAACACCTATTCCCATGTCTTAATTTTGTTTTAATGTGTTTAGTATAGGCACGGTCTCACTACATAAATAGGACTAGCAGTGATCTGCTGTTTACAGCCTCCCAAGCACTGAGAGTACAGGCAAGCACTCTCCTGCCCTCTCAGCACGCCCCAGGGGCGGGCCTGGCAAGGCAGGCAGGCCGGAAACCCAACCCTGGCCCCCATGTCTGCCTAAACAAGTCCTTTAATCCACTGAGCTATTTGGCTGGCCCTCAATCTTTAAAATATTTTGATGTGGAGAGATCTTAAGTTCTCAACATCAAAGATTTGGGATCAAACAGTAGAACATATTGGAGTAATTTTGTTCTGTCATCTGTGTTTTCTACTTTTAAATACAAAACACTAGTTATGGGGGCCAGGGAGATAGCCAGGCAGTCTAAGCACCTGCCTGAAAAGTGTAAAGACCCAGGTTTGATTCTCGGTACTGAATGCCCAGCCAGCCCTGTGTAGAGCCTGCATAGGTGTGGTGGCCCATGCCTATAACCCCAGTGCTGGGGAGGCTAAGACAGGAGGCTCACTACGAGTCTGAGTTGCATAGAGTCCCTGTATCAAATCAATCAATTAATCAAACACTAGTTATAGCAGCAAAATGTCATTTAGCAATATCTGCACAACTAAAAATATCGTAAAGCAATCTGATTTATGAGTCATTCTTTGATATCTTATTAAATTCAGTTTTCACTTTGGGTAAAAATATGAAGAGACATACTAAAACACCTTTTAGTGCAAAACTTAACAGATCATAGAAGGAGGGTAAAGTCACACTCTAAAATCTTGTTGAAGACCACACTATGAAATACACAGGAGCTTTTCTGAATAAGAACACATAATTTAAATGTATTTGCTGAGGCAACTAAACTGTTGTTTCTAACTGAAGTCCTAGACTACGATCATTTTCCCTGGGATGCTGCTGACTTGTTTAGTCAAACACCACTTATCTTTCTACTCCAGGCTTCCCTCTTCAAAGAGTGCAAAGCTTTTGTTTCCAGCAGAGAAGCTGTTAGAAGCATCCTTAAGGAAAGTGTAATCAGCTTTTGCACCATCCTTCTAAGTGACAGAACATCCATGGAGAGGCTGGGCATGGTGTGCAGGTCTACAACCTTAGCACTCTGGGAAGATCAGAATAAACAGAACATAACTTGGGAAAGGATTCCCCGCACCACTTACCTGTTCATGAATTCCTGCCTGTGTGTGGTTAAAATAGTAACATTATCTTCACTTACATAGTAGCTATTATTAGGGCAGGTAATAAATCAAAGAAGCCAGGAGGACCATTCTCAGTATGATATTCTGTTGCCTGAGGAGCACTATACCTTCTTGAGGCATAATGAGTCAATGGGAAAAAGAAAATCACCTCCAGAGAGAGAATTTCACAAAGACATAAAAAACCCACAAGATATTATTAACACAAAACCCAACAAAAGAAAAACACAATTACCACCACAGCCACCACCACCACCACCACCACCACCTTTTACACTGCTAAATAAAAAGGGTGCAACAGGAGAATTGGTTGTTAAACAGAAAGCTGTCTTGGCAAATATTGTTTCAGAGGAAATAAGAGAAAGAATGAACTATGGAGAAGTTCCAACATTACTGTTAAGAATTTAAAACTGGTAGATGCAGCTTTTCTACTAGGATTAGCCAAAGAAGAGGATCTTGGAGATGGGTTCTGGGCATTGGAGCTGGGAGAATAACCTACACTTTGAATTTTCAATGCATGTTTTAAAAATCTCTTAGAATTTACTGCTGCATCTAAACAGGAAAAATGGTTAGGTCTGAGAATTTAGATTCCCAAAACACAAATTTTACATACATATCCTTAAGTTAAAATTTGCCTTTTAAATACTATCCTAAAAAAACTATAAACGGTACAAATATTTGTCTGAGGCCATGGGCTTGATTCTCAACATTCTCCCCACCAAAAACAAACAAAAGACCCCCAAGCTCCATTATTAATGTCCTTACCATAACTACATACAAAGTTAATTCCAAGTAATATTCACACATTAATTACTAACTTTAAGGTGCAATTAAGCCTTTCTCCTAATGAAGTAGGAAATATATGCCAAGAGAGCTTAACGGCTAGTGAGTACATTCTTTCCAAGGTCTGAAGCAAATGAGGTCTTTATGAAAATTAAGATATAGACAAGAAACAGAATACAAACTAGTCCTATGTTTGTCCAAGCAAAACTGAGTAAGAAATCATTTATAATGGGTTTGGGGTGAATTAAAATAATACTTTCTATCGCCCCACCTTTTGTTTTTAGCTTATTTTTACCTGAAGTCGAATTGGCAGCATCTTGGCTCTTGCCATGACGATCTGCTTCTAGCCATTGGTACAAAACTACATAATGTAACAGAAACAAAAGGCTTGATGAACAAAGAACAAACAAAAAGGCAAAAATGACTTTGAAGAATGGAAAATGAAAACAAAAAGTTAACAAAAACAATTAAACATGAAACATTTACACCAAGACTGCAGCTTAACACCAGTGGAATGTAGCTTCTGCATTATTAGTAATAAGAAAGCAAAGAAAACAGGTAATTTTAATGTGATAAATGAAATGCCATTTAAACATGTGCTACAGTTATTTGTCTCAGGAAAAACACATACATCCTCTTAAGGCTAATTTCAAGAGAAACAGCAAGAGAAAGCTTGTATTTCTGTAGTAAGATTTAATAAAGTATGACTAGACTAAGCTAGACTAAATGAGCAACTTTAGACATTGTACTTTACCCACTGTACCAAAAGCCCAACTCTACCAAATGCTAACAAGGGTGTGAAATGACAGGAACTTTCCTTCCTTGATGGTGGAAATGCAGAAAGGCACAGCCACCCCAGAAGACAGTGTGACAATTTCTTTTAATGTTAAACATAATCTAAACATATAATCCCCAAACTCTGGTATAATAAGTAAAATTCTAAGAGGATCCACCAGTAATGTACCCAACAGTCCTCATAAAAATTAGCAAGACCACAGAAGTCTGAGAAATTGTTAGAGGCAAGAGGAGCCCAGGGAAACAAGACAACTGAGTGGGACAGAATATATTGGAATATATTTTAAGACAAAAAAGGTGTTAGTTAAAAACTAAGGAACACTGAATAGGGTAAAGACTTTAGTTAGCAGTAATGTATCATTACTATATTCATTAACTTTAACAAATGCACCAGGTTACTACGATAACTATAGGAGAAACTATACAAAGGAGGGGTACTTCGGAATTCTGTATGGTCGTCACAATTTATCTGTAAATCTAAAATTGCTCTAGAAACCAAATATGCATGCGTACATGCATGCATTTTTGGTTTGAGACAGGGTCTTGCTATTTAGTCCAGATTGGCTATGAACTTACTATATAGCCCAGGCTGGCCTTTTTTAAACTTGTGGTGATCCTCCTGCTTTGGCCACCCAAGTGCTGGGTTCCAGGCATGTACCACCACCCCTGGCTCAAAACTAGGTGCATTTTAAAATTAAAATCAGGTGTGGTAGCATACTTGTAGTTCCAGCTACTTGGGAACCTGAAGTGCGAGGATCACTTGAGCTCAAGAGTCAGGGTCACCCTAGATGAGATAGCAAGAGATCTACAAGGTAAAGACACAGGCATTCATTATATCTAATCTTATAAGTAATGTACCTTTTGTAAGTCATTCAAATATAAGCTAAAATGCATTCTTTACCATGGCCCCAATTAATAAACAATCTTCTGAAGCCTTCTTAACTATGAAGTGTCAACTCCTGGAGGAATGTTTATTACTCTGGGCACACGGACAGATTAGCTTACGTTAGGGGTCTGTATACAACTCAGAAGCTTTGAAGAGTGGTAGTTAAAATTCCTGGATGTCTTTCATGGGCTACCCAGATGTCCACAGCTACCAGATATGCTAGAGTACTTCCTTTAAAGAGGCAAAAGCTGGGTGTGGTGGCACAGGCCTATAATTTCAACACTCAGGAGACTGAGGCTGGAAGATCTCTGTGAGTACTAGGCCAGGCTGGGATACCCAGTAAATTCTGTTTAGCCTCAACTACACAGCAAGATGCTGTCTTTAAAAAAAAAAAAAAAAAAAAAAGCCACGTATGATAATAATAATAGTAACAAAATACTCAAGTAGGGGCTGGGAAGATAGCTCATCAGTCTAAGCCCCTGCCTGGCAAGCACAACGACTTGAGTTTGATCCCCAGTACTGCATGCCATGCTAGGCCTAGTGGCACGCATCTGTAATCCCAGTGCTGGAGAGGCTGAGATAGGAGGATCACTATGAGCTGTGCAGCAAGACCCTGTATTGAATACATAAATAAAAGATTAAAAAAATTTTAAAATAATAATAAAATACTCAAGTAGTGGTAATACTGATGGTCAGGAAACTCCTCTCCACAATCTGAGATCTGGGTAACCCTAGGACAACAACAAAGGCAAGCTATTTTAGGGTTCTATCTACTGCAGACACTCTTGAAGAGTCTGTATGCCAAAAGACTTTGCTGAAACCTTTAAACAATGGCAACTAAAACAAAGAACCCATAAAGTTGCCTATAGGACTTCTGAACTGGAGGAATAAAGGAATGATTCACTACAGCGTCCATTGGCGACGTAGTCCTCACCACCATCTGGGCTCTCTTCTTCCCACAACCTTGCTTTTGTGGTTGGAAGCAAATGACTATGTCTTTACAATGAGACTTGAGTGACTGTGTTACACCCAGGCTGAGGGTACAACCTATCTTTCCTCTGGCACCCATCAGCTTAAACTCAGGTGCAAATCAGGGCTTGGAAGGAAGAAAGTCAGGTAACCAAATGGCTTTACGAAGTACAGTGCCTATACTCTTTCCCACATTAAACTAAATATGAGGGAGAAATAAACTTTCATTGTCTCAAGACAGTGAGAGTTTGGTGGTGTTATGGCAGTGATAGCTAGTTATGTTTTTCTTATTAGCCTGAGCTTTCATGTGTTGGTCTGACCTTCAGTGTGTAGTACTAATCCCTGACTACATTTTGTGCCATCTATTCTTTGGTGATTCCCTATTTCATGTGCTATTATGGCAGGTACAGTTCTTCATATATGGAACAGAATGTGCTTGGTTTCTTCACCTTTCATAGAACCATATACCCACTACTAAGATAAGACCAGGTGTTCTAACCCACAATGATCTGGTAACCTGTCTAAACTCATAACCTCCAAGTCAGGGATTACACATGTCTGTGTTGCTGAGCATTAAGGGAATCAATCAAAAGAACCTAGATGGAGCTCTGTAAATCCACTTACCTTACTGAGGGGCATTCAATAAGAAAGTCAGCATCATTAAAGTTTATTTTAATTAAAACTTTATCAAGAAAATATTAACACTGCCTGGCAAGTGCAAGGTTTTGTGTTCCATTCTCCGAACCCCAAAACAACAAAACAAAAACAAAAAAAGCAAGAACACATTAACATTAACCCAGTAAGTTCCAAGTTAATAGATGCACAGTATCTTTCCTTTTTATTACATCAAAATTAAATAACCATAATATATTTAGCTTTACACTAGATACATGTCAATTGCTGAATCTCTTCACACAGTTAATAGTCTCTCTGCTTCAACTCCAATGAACTATCTACAATTCAGTTCCCTGGCTGATTAGGGTTAGTGAAAACCCCACAAGAGGAAGAGGATGCTCCCCAATAAAACCACACTTTAGACCCCACCAAATTTTGGGGGTGCCCATGCAATCAGCATTGTGACAGACTAGCTAAAGTCAGAAAGTTTTAGAAGCCCTTCAGATCTAATAATTCACCAGACAATTCACAGAACTCAGAGAACAGTGGCATACTGATGGCTCCAATTTTATTACAAAGACCAAACGAAGAGACAAAGCTCATGGTAGGACATCACGGCAGCTGCTACACTGAAGCTCTGATCCTGAAGGTACCAAACAAAACCCTCCTAGCACTCAGGGAAATCCATGCACTTTAGGAACTGAGTGCCAAGAGCCCAGATCAAAGAGTAGACAGACTCTTTCTTATAGTCCAGTACCAGCACTGTGTGGAACACCATGAGGAGAACACAGTAGGACCATATTTACTTATAAAAACCTTAGCAATGAATCCAGGAGCTGGCATTCTTTAACAAAAATAAATAGAGGTTTCACCCCTAAATCTGGTTTTAGCATACTATCCTATTTACAACAAAAACATGAAACAAGAAAAAAAAAAAAAAACTTTTAAAACTCACCAAAGCTAGGCATGGTGGTGCCTGCCTGTAATCGCAGCACTCTAGGAGGCTGAGCAGGAGGATCCCAAGTTCAAGCCCAGCCTGGGTAACTTAGCAAGGCCTTGTTCTCACAATAAAAAATTAAAAAGGAATGGGGATGTAGTTCAGTGTGAAGGCCTGGCTTCAATTCCTAGCACCTGAATGAATGAATGAATGGAAGAATTAACATCTAAGGTGAAAGAAAATACAAATGATAAAGGTGCAAATTGTACATGTATCAATTTTCTAAGATTGGAATTCTTATGTTTCAAAAACATGCACCAACAAAAAAATCTATTAAAAAGTTACTGAAGTTATAACTGATTTGAAAGAATAACTTTTAAGTTAGTGAGAAGCATTACTGTGCTTGACAGTAGCTAGTAGCTACTTTTGCTGTTCTAAATAATATGAAGGATCCACCAGATAGCTCAGTGATTAAAGCGCTTACTTTTAAGCAAACACAAGGACCAAAGTTTGATCCCCAGTGTGCAGTGCAGGCACCATCCCTGGGGCACACTGAGACAGCAACTGAGACTGGGTGAGGGGGTGTGGGCCTGTAATCCCAGCACATGTGAGGCTGAAAACAGGAGAATCACTACGAGTCTGATCTGTGTAGTAAGAGACCCTGTACTAAATTAAAAAAAAAAAAAAAAAAAGAATGAAAATTATTTTCAAATATCTACAGCCAAGAAAGCAATGTTCTAGATCTGGATGAATATACTAATCTCATAGTCTATACACAGCAAATCACAGTTTCTTCGAGCCAAGGTTTCTTCATCTATAAAATATAATTTTAGGGCTGGGGAGATGGCTCAGTAGAATAAGTGCTTTCCAGGTAAGCACAAGAGCCTGAGTTCAATCCCCAGTTCCAGAAACAAAACAAAAAACAAACAAACAAACAAACAAACAAAAAAAATATATATATATACGTACATACATATATATAGATGATGTTATTACTTTAATAATACAAGTACTGCTGGGGCTGGGGAAATGGCTCAGTAAAATAAGCGCTTCTCTGGCAAGCACAAGGGTCTGAGTTCAATCCTCGGTTCTGCCAAAAAAAAACCCAAAAAACCAAAAACCAAAAAACAAGTATTGCTAGGTGGCTACTTGCTAGAGGAATCACTTATCCAATATATTTCTGGGAAATTAACGGTTTTTTTTGTTTGTTTGTTTTTGCAGAAACAGGAATTGAATTCAGGCCCTTGTAGTTGCCAGACAAGCACTTGTTCTACTGAGCCTTCTCTCTGGCCCCAACTATAGTAATATTAGCACTTGTTTTGTATTTCATTATACAATATAAGATAAATCTTCCCTTTCCATTAATAAATTATTCTCTAAGGAGACAGCAAGAGAGCAGTCCTTAGCCTCCAGGAACAAAACAAAGTCACTTGGCATTAAAATATTTATAACAAGGAACATTTTTAAGATGATTTAAGATGAAACTTTCCTGCTGCATAACTCACAGCAGTCATTTTTTCAGAGCCACAGTAGATCTTTTCCTCCATTTCCATCTACTGCCTTTTGCTGCCAATATGGATTTTTTTTGTTTTTTTTCTTTTGGTGATACCAGAGATCGAACTCAGGTCCTTGGGCTTGCCAGGCAAGCACTTATTCCACTGAGCTATTTCCCTGGCCCCTCCCAAAATTTTTTAAGGAGTTGAAAAATGTAAGTAACTTGGGTTAACTTCTATGCAGATATTAATTCACACAAGACTACTACATTCAGGTTGGGGCAGAGCTCAGTGGCAGAGTATTTGTCTAGTATGCAGAAGGGCCTGAACTGAATCAACAGTAACACACACACGTATGCACGCACGCACGCATATATCACTATGTTTGGGGGAAAAAAACCCATCATGTGAGAAACAAAATTCTCTAAAGCAAAGATATAAATAACAAGGTGGGGAAGGAAGTATGGGTACATTTGTAAAACAATGTTACATCCTGCTTCATGGCCTATTAAATTACTGTTAGAAAATAGGGCAAAAAAAAAATGTTAGTAACAAAATTTACTGAGATAGCCTGGGTATAAGAATCAATTGGCACTGTTATCCCACTAGTTCCCAAGTTGCTGGTAGCAAGGACAACTCAGCTGATACGCATTTTGAGCAAAAGTGGCCTGCATGTCTCTGTACCAGTCTTTTTTATTAAAAAGCCCTCAAGGTCCTCTGCTCATATTGCTCAGTGTACCTGAAAGATTCAGGTTTAAATGGCACTGAGGAAATGCACACGTGTGAAAACCATGCCTTTCAAAATGTTCACCACAGGTTACAGTGACCTGTGTGAGATCTATCCAGTTTCATAACTGGGGAATTTCCAAAGCTACTGTCAAGGAAAGAAAAAAAGGCAAGGCACCTTAAGTAGAGGGAAAAAAGCATTCCAACCATTTTGTGAACTTATTAAACTGAACATAAAACAAGCAAGAAAAATAAAATGGGGCAAGGAAAACAGATTAATTATTTTCTCTATGGGGAAAATAAAATCATCCTTCCTTTTTTCATGAGAAAAATCACAAAAGAAAACCCTTGAGATGATCTCTAGCTGTGAATTCATGGCCTGTCTTCCAGGACCCTCCACTGGGTCGTTTCAGTACCAAAAGCCTAAGTTTCAACATTTCCAGAACTGAGTTCCTCTTTTCCTTCAAAGCTGTTTGTTCTTGTGAAGCAGTGTTGCAACTCCTGAGACTTGCTCCGTATTTCTGTTTTCCAGGCCTGAACATTATGGGTTAATACTGAAAAGCCCTAACTTTCTGGGACTCACACTGTGATACCTACACTGGTACTTAGTATGATCTGGCACATACTTATCTATCTGACTGACAAGGAGTCCTCAACTTTAAAACTGAGCATCTAGATCTCTCTTTCCTTCTCACACCTTCCTTTCTTTCACACTTAAATGGCCATAAAAGCACGCAGCTTTTATCTTCTAAGCTTCCCCTCTTTCCCAGCTCACATGTAAGCTCAGAGCACCACAGCTGGCATGCCTAGCCCATGCTCCATGCTCATTCATAGAGCTCTGTGAGTGAAGTTGCTATTCCAGGATCTGGGGATAGAATAAAACAGCAGATTGTATCTTCCAAATGGGGCCCAAAGAGCACCTCTCAACCCACATGCTTTGTTCAATCCCTAGGGGAAAAAACTTGTTTCGTGTAAAAGAGAAAAAAGTTATCAGTTGCTTGATTTATGTCACTATGGACTCAGGGTTACACATTTTAGCTCATAATTCAATATACTTTTATTTTGGCTTTCAACATTTTTTTGGTTATTGGGCACTCTGATTCGCCTCTGTTCCCAAGAGAAACCCTAAACCCTTATCTGTGTGGTTTGTAGTTTGGTTTGCTTTGATCTGCTCTCCATTTTGTTTTTCTTTTGCAGTGTTGTGGCTCAAGCCCTGGGCCCCACATATGCCAGGCAAGTTCTGCACCACTGAACTACACTCCCAGACCTGGTCCGTTTTTGGAGCATTTCCTTGATTTAGAGCAGGTATGTTCCACCCAGGCTCACCAGTCTTTACTCCACAGCCCCTCTGTCCCTCTGACTGGAGAAAGGTATCTGAAATGGAGAACTTGGGGCTGAAGGCTTATTACTATAAGAGTGCAGGAAAGTTTTCAGGACCTCATGGGTTAAGCAAGTTTACTTTCTTTTATTTTTATTTTTGTGGTACTGGGGATTGAACTTGCCTGTACCTATTCTACTGAGCTATCTATCTCTCTGGCCAAGTTAACTTTCTTATAGGGCCAGGTACGGTGTTCCTCTTCCTCCTAGACATAATCCCAGCAGGAGGATTACTATGAGTTTGAGATCAGCCTGGGCTACAAATGAGCTCAAGGCCAGTCTGAATTGTATACCAAGATCCTGCCTCAAAAAGACAAAGAAAGTACCGTTGGTAAGAACAGCTTATAAAATTAAAAATTCCTACACAACAGTATTTTTAAGTACTTTTCCTTCAGTGTTTTCCTCAGTAATACAACTTTACTTCTCTGTTCCTGTCATCTCTAGCAATCTTTAACTCTCAAACTCCAGAGGCAACAGTTTTTAGCACTTTTGTTTCAATTTTTGGAGAAAACATAAGTATATTTTTACTACCATAGTAACCTTTCTATATAAGTTTTATATATAAATGGAACTGCAAAGTAGGCTAAACTCAATACAGGGAACTTCACTTCATATTGCCCACTTTTTAAAAAATTTTAGAATTTCATTCATCCTACACAAAGAGAACTGCAAGTGCATATTTCCACAGCATTCTCCTATTTCTCAGTTTTTATTCTGAATGGTCTGAAACCTCAAATTGGAGCCCAGCCAGGGCAACTCAGCAAGACCCTGCTCCAAAGTAAAAAATAAAAAGGGCTAAGGATGTAGCCCAGTGCCAAGGCCCCGGGTTCAATCCCCAGCACCACAGAGAGGAGAAGAGCAGGAAGGAGGAAGAAATGAACCTGTAAAGGACCCCAAAGGGACAGGTGATGCCAGGAGCAATGAATGCAGTTATGTAAAAATTTTCCTGAGAGAATGGTGCTGCTTTCCATCGTGATTTCCTACTCTTATCTCTAGCACTGGAGAGGTCAGGCATTCTTCCTCAAATTCCATCAACCCCTAAAGTCTGGGCTATGGGTGGGGTGTTCCCATCATTTGTTCCTCTTCCTCCTAGACATAAGCTCAAGCAGGCCCCACCTCAGCTCCTGTTTCCACCTCTGTGCTCCACCAACGTGCACTACTATCTGTGTTCATGACCTTCCCCATATGTGTCTCTTGTCCTGGTCATGCCTGTTTCCAGGTCCTCATTCCCAAGTGGCTGGGGGAACCTCTGCCACAAGAAGCCAAAACCTAAATGGCCTCACACTGAAGTGCTCTGCTCCCCTTGTGCCTGGGGTAACGACACCAAGTCAAAGGACTGACTCTTGGTTCTCCCTTCTCTTGCAAGAGAGTGAGAAAGTAAACTACAATGCAAGAAATCTCTTAAGTCCTAAGCTCTATGTAATAGACAGCTGAATATTCTCATCTTGTATAGAATAATGTTAACTATTATGTTTCTGTAGCATAAATATTCTATGACTTAAGCCATATGAGACCTAGGGTAAGCCAGGAAAACGGAAAAGATAGGTGAGGTTATATAATAAAAGCAGTAAATATATTTTTAGATACTGCTTTTTTGGGAAAGAGTAAGCATGACAACAAGCATGGTTAATACTGCTCGGTTTTTTTCCCCCAAGACAGGGCCTTCGTTGTGTCACCTAGACTGACCTTGAACTCCTACACTCCAAATCCTCCTGTTTCAGTCTCTTGTATACTGGGATGTCACATAGGTGTCTGTGGGGGTTTTGTTGGTCTTTTCTTCAGGAAAGGTTTCACTATGCAGTTCAGGCTGGCCTTGAACTCCCAGCAATCCCCTGCCTCAGCCTTCTGAGTGCCAGGATTATAGGTACATGCCATCATGCCTACCCCTTCATGGCATTCTTAACTTACAAAGTTAATGTTTCATTTACTTTTACCAATTTTTTCAGTGGAAAAAGTTTCACAAATATGAATCTGTTATTGAGTACAGTAAAGGGTAAAAATGCCCTTTACTTACTATATAACCCTCCTTCTTTCTCCCCACATCTAATTATCAATTAATCTTACTATTTTATCTTTAATATCTAAAATATCTGCCTAAATCTCCCACCCCTACTGACATGGCTGTGGTCTAATTTGGTGTCCCTCTTGTCTGAATTACTACAGGCATCATCACTGTTCTTTCCAACATTAGGCTTGCTCCCCACTAACCTCTACTCCACTTTGCAGCTAACAAATCTTTAATACAAATCTCACATTGCTCCCATTGAAAATAATGCTCCATCATCCTGAAGACAAATCCTTTAAAGTATTCCTCAGTGTGGCTTCCACAGTTTTTATGATCTGTGCTTGTCTTAGGCCTTCCTCAGGGCTTTCCACACCCTTAATGCTCAGTACCTGAGTTATGCAGCACTCCTAGCTGGGTACCAGATAACTTTTCATGTGTTGTCCCACTGGCCACAGACACTTCTGTCAGTCCTGCCTTGCTATCCCACCTGAGAGCTCTTAGCCACCCTTCAGATCTGAACTTGTCTTCCTTTCCTCTGGAAAAGTCTTTGGCTCTGTGATGGTGGAAGCTGCATCCCTCAGGGCCTACTCAGCTGGTCCTGGCACAGGGTGAAGGACGATCTGCCGAGTGAGTGACCCTCTACATGAGCTGCTTTCTGTTTCTGTGGTGCTGGTGACTAACCCAAGGCATGGAGTGTGTCTGGCTAATGCTCCACCCCAGCCCCTGTACATCAGCTGGCCCAGAGAACAAAGAGTGCTCTTTGTGTGAAGACTGTTTATCTTGTTTGTGTAAAACGTGCAATAATGGTTCTGTACTACTAAGGAAGTCACTTATTAAGAATTTGAGGGGGTTGGCAAGATAGATCAGACTATAGACAAGTACAGAAATCATGGTTTGATCTCTGGCACCACATGCCACACCCACCTCATCCCCAGGGCGGGCTAAGCCAGCCACTGAGTCCAGGTGCAGTGGTCCACACCTGTAATCCCAGCACTGGGGAGGCTGAAAACAAGAGAGTCACCACAAATCTGAGCTGTGTACTGAGACCCTGTGTCAACCAAACACATTTAAAAAAATTAAGATTTGGTATTATAATTATACTGAGATTATAGATGTAAATTATTGTAGCAATATTTGTTTTCATAGTATGATATACAAATATCTAAGAAATAACCAAGGAAACTATGATGGTTTTGTGGCACTTGCACAACCATTCTAGATACAATTTTGCAGACATACCTGTATGAGGGTAAATGTCACTGCCATAAGTAGGTAGTAAATTGTACTTATCTGAAAGAACATAGTAAATCAGATCTTTGTAGGATGAGTCTTGGTGTGTAATTCAGGTTGTCCTTAAACTCACTATGTAACCAGGCTGGCCTTGAACTCACAGCAATTCTTCTGCCTCAGCCTCCTTAGTGCTGGGATTGTAAGGGTACTTTATCATGCCTGGCTTTTACAATGTATTTTTCAATGATGTAAATATATGCATTACAATCACTCAGAAAAATATGTGTGTATGAAAACTAGGAGAATATGTAACTCTTATTTCTGTGTAGTTATCATGAATTTGCTATTTCGATGACAGTGACTACAATGTCATTTATTAATATTAATTTCTGATAATGATATGCAACATTCTGTTAGTATATCACATGCTTAAAAGAAATTAAGCCCAAACTATAAAGATGTTCTGGCCTAATATTTATTTCATCCATTTCTGTTTTTAGTGTTTTTCTCAATTTATTTTAAAAAATAGCAATTGCAATAACATCAATGATTCATGACCTAGTTTTCCTTCTGCCAGGGACACACAGCTGAGTCCAAAGGGAAAACCAAGGGGTTATGACAGGGCACCCTGTAGCCAGAAAACGCGGTTTGCCCAGTGGCAGATATGGACATGTTCCATGTGTCACTGCCATTAGTATGCACATCCACAGTTGTCCTAAAACAGCGACTTAACTGTGCAGACCAATCATCTGTCCGTTCATTCTGTATCTTCGAGGCTGTCACTACAGCCACAAGGGCAAATGAGTACAAGAACTAATAGTAAAGGAAAAATGGTTCAGTCCCTTGCCCCTCCCTACCTGTGGGCTACTGCAGTGGCTAATATGGCCACGATAAAAAAGGGTCCTGAGTTAACCGAAATGCAGGGACAAAACAACTGGAACATTTCATTTCAAAACAAAAGTCAAACTTGTCCCTCAAAAGAAAACAATCTGAGGTTTACTATGTACAAACTTACATACCCAAATAAATAGAATTTCAAAACTGTCATCATAAGCACTACAAACCAGCTCAGAAATTGCTTTCTGAACTACTCATCTTAGATTTCTAAACTAACACAGAGAGAAATTCATTGTTTTGTGTAGTATCTGAAACTCATGGGCCTGTAAGTTTCTGGTGAGCTTACCAACAAGTCAGCCCCTTGCAGCCTGGAAGCCAGAGTGATTAGCCTCCCAGGACAAGGAGGCCATTTCACTCGCGGTTTTGCATAGTTCGGCACCATTTCTGTCAGTACAATGGTAGTTCATGATGTCTTTTTCTGTCTCCATATAGTAAAGTGCCGTCAAAAGTGATCCATCTTACTCCTGAGATTTGCGCTAACTCTAATGGCTGCCATAACTGCCGTGTTCCTTGTCTGCAGAGCAGCAGCCAGCTCTTCTGAAACCTTGCTTTGGGTCTCACCTCTGGGATCTGCCATGTAGATGAGAGATATTGGGGGCCTAGCCTGACCCTGGGGACAGTGGCCTGCTTTTGGCTATGCAGGAACCTCCCAGAAACCTCTGCTTCCAGTCTGTAATTTATGCCCACAGTGTGGGTGCCTGGGGAGAGGGGAAATAAGAACAAAAGGCACCTGAGAATCAGCTGTATGGCAAGGACAAAGACACTGGAGAGCAGGAAGTGTGTGCCTGGAGCCAGAACCAAGCACTGCGGGGGGGGGGGGGGGGTGCAGCACCCACACCTCCAGTCACACAGGATATCTGTCTGCCTCAGACAACAAGCGCCCAGTACTCTCCAGAAACCTTCAAGGATCACATCTGACTTCTGCTAGTGCTTGCTAAAAGGTTTAAGCGTAAATATACATTCATCTTTTTATCTCAATGACCCAGCCCTGGCCCTGGCGTCCATCCAATGGTGCAGCAGGCTTTCTGTCCACCTACAGTGGCTGTTTCTCCTAGTGAAACTTGTGAGCTGCATGGTCCCTATGCACTGTCACAAATGACAGAAGACTTCTCATCCGAATTACTACACATATCCTTGGTGCTTCTGCATAGGGCTACTGGAGTTTGCTCTCTACATAGGAAATGCAGTCTCAAGGTCCAGTGCCCACAAGTTGTGTTTTTTAAAAACAGCCACAGTAGAAACTGTAGTTGAAAGGGTCTTTCAACAGAGGGTAAAGAAAACCACAGAGGGGAAAGGATTCAGCAATATATATTTAGGTGCTGTGTGTAAAACATCAACCCAACATTTGGGCAGATAGATTCTTACTACCACAGAGTAGAAGACTGTACCTCCAACAATTTATTGGTCTGTCACAGTCTAAAACTTCCTTGTAGGAAGTCATCTCTGACTACGAAGCGTCTACTCATTCAGTTAGCCTGAGTTCCCTGGAAGAGGTGATGCATCAGGGTTCCAGGAAAGGATCAGGCTGCAGGTCTCTGTCACATAGGTAAAGGGTGCTTTGCTCTGTGGAGATGGCTGGCTGGCTTCACCCATCCATGTAAGTGCTTTGTACTGCTTGTTGGGTAGGCAACTGTCTCCTTGTATCAGCTGAATTCATGAAATGCCAATGACTTCAACAGCTAGAAACAGATCCTGACAGAAAGGGCGAGAGAAAGGCTGGCAAATTCAGTTCCCCAGACACTGCTGCAATTATTATACTGAGCCACTTATTAAAATTAAGTGGGTTCAGGCCGGGCGTGGTGGCGCATGCCTGTAATCCCAGCACTCGGGAGGCTGAGACAGGAGGATTGTTGCGAGTTCGAGACCAGCCTGAGCTACAAAGTGAGCTCAAGGCCAGCCTGAACTGCATAGTGAGAC